>JAJJWW010002025.1:0-97439 GCA_023531295.1 Papaver armeniacum | reverse complement strand
GACATATGTAGGATGTGAGCGGGCCCGACAAGCCGACGTAAAATTTGCTATACTTTGTGAGATAAAATATCTACCATAGCGACCTCTTCCTATGCACATGCAAAACATGGTATTTGGCATATATGCACCACTATGGGTATGCCAAAGCGCAAACTCATATGCCAATATGTTATTTCCTCGCGTATAGGCATCACGCGACGAGTTTCCGGCAGGCCCGATAGAGTCTTCGTCGCTCGATGGTCAAACGATCGTTCGATGGTCATTCGACGCCGGTGACGGAGTCAAGCTATCGCTCGGTACTATGATAATCGCTCATCGAGATCTTCATCGGCGGCTAATATTTCCCTACTCTGGGATTTCAACCAATTCCAACCCAACTTCAAATTCATTTCACCATGCATAGTGCATAACCGAAGTGGATTTGACTACAGAGGAAATAACATGGATCATGATAGTGTATTTCCACATACCTACTCAAGGTGAATTTTTAATGAAATGTAAATTCCGGTTTCAATCGAATATTAATTTAAAAGATAGTTTCCATTAATCTAAAAAAAACAAAATTACATTTCAAATTTCAAATTTCAACTAAAAGAAAACATTTTAACTACTCATTTCCTTGTCCGTTTCCTCCTAACCAAAAGATCAATTACTGCATTTTAAAGGATCCATAGAGTTGTTCAAACAAACTAGTTAAGGTGCAGTTTGAGGCCCGACTTGGTGGTTGAGTCTCATCAATCACCATAACCTTGATAAGCAATGGGAGTACGGGGTATGGGAACATTATACAAATCTTGAAATGCGTGTGGTTGATATTGTTCTTGGAATGGTTGAAATCTTTGATGAGGTTGAGGCAATTGGGAGTATACGGTTTGTTTGCCTAACTACTTCCATGTTCATACCACCACACGGTCGGTATGTCGGTTGGCAAATGACTAAACATACGTGTAGGAGTTGTATCCATGCCAATGTTTTCTTCAACACCATGTCTTTGCTTGACTTTCTAACACCATGTTTGGAGTTGAACTTTCCGGTACCTTCTCCCATATGACGACGTCTCAATCTTCTTCCACCACTTTGGTCACTTCCACCACTTTGCTGACTTCCACGACTTTCGCTGACCTCGTGACTTTCTTGACTTTGACGACTTTGCTGACTTCACCTAGACTCGATCCTCCACCCCTCCAACACCGGGACTCAATCCTCCACCGGCTCAACACCGGACTCAATCCTCTACAGCTCCAACATCGAGACTCATGTCATACATCATGCTTTCCCTCGATCTTTGCATCATGTTCCAAGTGCATATTCTGAAATCCCTGAAGAGCATCATAATTGTTACAGGTCCGATACTCCAACTGTAGCATTGACCCCGAGGTATGGATAAGTCCGAGTAGGTGCACTAGAAACAATTGGATAAGTAACAATCTCTCCCGGATGTCTTGGATATAGTCTTTACTTCCCAAGAAAATGGTGGCATGTATGACGATGAACTTTGAGAAGGATATGCAAATCGTCCACCGTCTCACGTGGAGGTTGGGAAGGAAGAAATTCATTGTCAAGTGGCAACCTACCTAAAGCTGGGAAATCCATCCGACCCAAACTTTGCGGTTGCATGGAAATATTTGGCTTGAAAATAGTATTAAACCAAGATAGGTACACATTTATGTCCATCGGCTCCCGGATCAATGCATCAGCTTCTTGCCAATGATGACCTTCTTATCAATTTGAAGTAATCATCTGGCTAAACATCTCTGTCTTGGGATAAGGGTTGATAGCTATCATTGATCTCCTTTTAGCATTGAAGAAAATCGTCTTTCACCATAATACCAAACACCCTTCTCGGAAATAGGGCTGTATAACACCATCCTTTTAAGGCTTAACTCTACCATTGTCTGACCTAGTTTTCTTGGAACTCGGAGTCTTGCTTCATATGGCCGTGAGATAAGGTTATGGCTTGTTCTACTCAACTATTGAATCTTATGAACAATAGCGGTATGTTGACCATCTTCAATGCGTGCGGCTTCCCATTCTGAGAATCATACTTTCGTATGATCGGAAATACATTCGTATAATTCTTAAGACAAGGTTCAAACACGGAAATATGTATACCACCAAATGCGAAAATAATAACTTTCGGGTTAATAACTTTTCCATATGGAAATGACAAATAAATACATAATGTGAAAAAGATTGGTTCTTACCTCCGAACTCCCCCCGAAAGCATTAAAACTATCTTTATCACACGTCGAATTATCACTTAGGGCAATGTAAATCTACGATAAAATCGCAGTCCCCAATCATATGTTGGTGCTTGCTCTAAATCTTCTAATGCTTGAGAAACCCAATTAACACTCTTGAGCTAGCATTTGGAAACATACATTGGCCCCGGTGTCCACAATACAAACAGACGTTCTAGCTCCTCAAAATGGTCGGGGATCAAATATTGATTACCGGCTTCCACTTTTTCATTCATTCTTACGGATAACATTTGGAAAAAACTTTTCAACCTTACACCTTCAACCCATACGCTTTAATTGTCTATGTGTAGGATTTCCTCCTAATTCATTTGAGTATAAAGGAAGTCTTTTCTTTCCATCTATCTTCCGATACCCACTTTAGTCTATTAAATGGAATTAAGTTCCCTTGGCATGGAATTCCGGTTAACATGTATAAATCTATCGGTGTAATTCCTATTAACAATAATTATTCATAATTAGAATTTGTTGATTTTTATGAAACAAAACACATAATATAAAAATTAAATAACTAGAAAAGACCCGACTTACCGCATTCAAAGTCCTTGAAAAAGAACGTGTTTGTAGTCTTCCACCATCGTTCTAATATAACTTGAACACCTTGAGTCCCGTGGTTTCTAGGTTGTATTTGATATAGATGTCGCCAAGGATATCTTCTCACTCTCTCTTGAACAGCACCGGAAGTAATTCAAAATTCTACGTAACTCGAGTCCATCCACCTCTTAGATGTATGGCGTTACATCGCCCCTCATTATCGAGAAAGGTGATTAGAATACACCTTCACCGCTACTAGTCTAACATTATTAAACTCATAATTTGTATCCACAACAAAACTTACTCCCCTTTGCACAGGGTACTTGTAGATCTTTCCCTTTTTGTTTCTTTTTCTTCTCTCCATATTTGATTAAGATAATCGTTTGGAAGGTTTTACAAGAAGAATTGAGAAGAAAATCGGTGGTTTCTTAAGGTTTTGGGAAAAGAATTGAGAAGAGTTTAGAAGAAGTGGGAGTATAGTTGCGGTATTTATAGGCGGCGAAACTTCGAACGGTGGCGATATTGATTATATCGGCGGCGATATAGTGAATTTCGAGCGATATTGACAATATCATTGGAGATATTGTCAATATCATTGGAGATATTGTCAATATCGCTCGCTAGGAGTCGATCTCTCGGTTTCCCCATAGTGGCGCAAATGGTTTGGCATGCCAAACACTATTTTCTTGGCATGTGCATAGGAAGAGGCCTTACCCTGGACATTATATTCTGGGACAAAAGACCTCAGGTTATCGGTTTATTGGTCGTAGTGGACCTCACCCACTCCCTCATGCTAGCATGAGCCTATTCTTAATTAGATTTTACACATGTCCATCTATCTTATTCAGAAAATTGTTTTCTCATAAAGAAAAATGTTATTAAGAAGGGAAACAAAATAGAGTACTCTTTCACAAGCAGTGAAAGAGAGGGAGGTGAAAAAACAAAAAAAAAAATTACAACGTTATGAGAAAATAAAATCCCAATCAAACATACCATGTTAAACCTGGCTTGATTAGGGTACACCCAGATTAATTGGGTATACCCAATTTTAAGGGACCTAGTCGGCATTTTCATAAAAGGATGATTTTACTTTAATACCCTTGAACTAATTAAATCTTAAAAATAAACTCATTTCTTAATTTCATTAACCCTAAAATTAAAAAGCTAAACAACTCTCAATCTTCTCTTCTTCTTCTTCATCTGCATCTTCCCCAACCAAAGCCATATAAAAATCTTCAACTTTGATTTTCCAAAAAAATTGTTGACTCTACCGTCAAAAAGAAGACTATAAGTGATGTTTAAACTCAAACTCATCATTGTGTTGTGTGATTTGATTGTTATATTAGGTTAAAAATCGAAACTTGTGATTTCTGTGTTTTTGGTCGGCAAGGTCGTAACATGCATATCTTCTTAGCTTTTCATAACGTACCATGGCATTGTAAATTTTTTCAACATCCGTGGGGTATTTTTGAAGATCTTGCCGACTAACAAATTTTTTCAACAAATTGGTGGGTATTTTTGAAGACCTTGCCGACTACTAAATTTTTTTAACAGCCGGCATGGTATTTTAAGAAGACATTACTGACTAATACATTTTTTTCAACAGCCGGCAGGGTATTTTCAACCGCTGGCAGGGGTTTTTTTTATGACCTTGCCGACTAATAAAAATTTTCTGTCGTCTCTTGTGTGTTAAAAAAGTATAGTCGGCATGATCTTTATACGTCGACCTTGCCGACTTTTCATACTTTTAGAACTCAAAGTATTGATTTTTATTTAATTTTGAGTATTATTTCATTCATAATGACTTTGCAATCCCCTCTTTAGAAGTGTTTGGGTAGTGTGCTTTCATTTCCGTTCCTAAAGAGTTTTTCAAAACAATTTTTTTTTCTTCAAAAAACTTTCCAAAGTTCAATCAAAAATTTCATTACTCAAATTCATAATTTGGAAAGTTTTAATCTAAACTCAGTTAATTAACCTAATCAGATTTTTAGTGTTAATTAAACAAGGGTATAGTAGCCATTTAGAAAATATATGGTTAAGGGGTGACCTTTTTTACTTGAAAATGACCATATTTTGTCTTATTGGGTATACCTCAATCTCGCCAGGATGTTAAAGTGACCCTGCTGGGCAATTGTTATGGGAATTAACAAAACTAAAAATCTGATGAGCCAGGTGGTTGTTCAAAGTGGATTTTGTACTATGGTAAAGTAATGGGCGGCTGATCATCAATACGGCGGACGTACTCAACCTACTGGCGGTTTAACAAAACATGGAGGAAGAAGACAACGCGCTGGCGGATAATGTACAGTCACCAACGGCTAGTTTTTCAAAAATAAAAAACGGTCATGCTTTTACCACTATAAATTACCACTATCATCAAACAACCCACTTACACCAAAATCCACTTTCTTGAATTTTCAATTCTAAATCTATTTCAAGTTTCTAGTTTTATTGTTAGTGAAATGTCCTAAAAGGCGATAAAAAATTGTGGATGCAAAACTTGAAGTTGTTTTTTCTAAGATATGTGGAATTTTTAAATTGATTAAAAATTATAAAAGGGAAGTGCAAGTTTTAGAAGTGGCTCTAAGAAAATGTTCCGCTAAAAGGTAGAGATAAGCTCCAGTTTCGAAAGTTAACAACAGAAAATTCAAAAACAAAGGAGAAACAGTTCAGGAACGCGCTGAAGGGAAGATACGTCAAATGAAAATAATTAGGAGGCCAAATCTTGTACTTGATTTTTATTGAATTCGTTAGTTTAGTTCTTATTAATGTCTTTATGTCTTGTAAAAGAAGTGGCAGTAGTACTAAATAATGAAAATGTTTAGCCCTTAAATTAGACTTCCTTTTTATATTAAGTATAATAGTTGCTACATTACTTATATAGTGATTGAATTCATAACGACAACAATAACATCAAACTACATTAAGTCCAGCGATATGAACCTTATAAAGTTCATAGCATTCAAAATTATTAAACTATCTTCCATTTCTTCAATAAACTTTGCTTGAGCCGTAATTTTCTGAGAAGCAAAAACACAACAAGTTACACCAAATATGATTTTCATTAAACTATCATATAATTGTAGCTCAATGAGGACATGTGTTATATACTCACCCAGTTCTTCGTTGGACAATCCGAAATTACTACGGTGAACCATCCAAAAAACTTCGTATAATATTTGACATCGTTAGTGATGAAGGAAAATATTAATTCTAGGCTCTTTTGTTTCTTATATATTCATTTCGCAATGCCACAAACCTTAGCAATACTTACTCCAAGAAAGGGTCATTGTTCATATTTCTCGTTATATGTATCCCACATCGAACAAGAGTACATCTTCTTCCATGGTAAAGATAGGGAATGTGCACTTATGATGTAGTGAATATGTGAATAAGATGAATCATTCTTAAGATTGCCGAAACAAGCTTCATAAAAAAAAGTTTTGTTGTGAGCTTCTTCCCAATTATCCAGAGATGTTTGGATCACTTCATCTTCAGTTACACCGACAAAATTTTCTCGATCAATTTCCCTTACACGATCAAAGAATGGCGTGATATCAAAATTAATTGAATGAAAATGAAGATACGAACCATGAGCATCTCTATTTCCAAGGTTCCCCGTTTGTGAGACGAACATTATGAAAATCTTATGACAAAAAGACGTGTCTGAAATGTCTTGATCGCACGGTACATTTTGTCCCTTATGAAAAACATAAGAGTTGCATATAGTTAAATCCTCTTCTTGAGTAAATTTAAGACCATGAATTCTAGCAGAAATTTTTCGTTATAGAGTGAGAGATTAAGATTTTTAGAAAGAAATAAGAAGATATGAATTTAGAGATGGGAAAAATTGAACTTATAGGGTGAGAAACATAGAGCCATTGGAAAATTTAGTCGTTGGAGGTCAAAGTAAAACCACACAGCTTTATTTAGACTGCTGTTTGAATTACCAATGGTTTTTTTTTTTTTTTTTTTTTTTTTTTTTTTGTGATAAATACAGACTTTGATTCTCAACCAAACCAACAAAAATCTTAGCCAACAAGATCCACCATGTTTTCTAAAAGCAAAGCGAAGCGAATATTATGTGTCGAAGCCAAAGAGGTTTGTCCATTATGTTTCATGGATAACAACAGTCTTATACAATGCCGTTGAATGTATTCAAAGTGTCCCCGGGAAGATTTTCACGCATTAGAATGGTGATTGAATCACAACCCGAAAAGCTCAAGTTATTTGAATTGTCAAAATATATCCCAAGCTGTCTAGAGGAACCACATATGCTAGATGATGCTATGAAGGAGTTTGCAACACTCTATTGAAACTTAAAACTTCAATCCAAATTGAACAAGAAGTTGTTACATTACGAGCATTGTGGAGATGGAGATCACGAATACAAAAATTATCTACGAGAGAATTAGTGGATCTTTGCTCAAAAGCCCGGTTGCGAGGACTTTTATGCATTTGTCCGATTCTACAAAAGAAGAAACGTCTTGAAAGCCCATTCCGAAATTTCCTAGGTGTTTTTGGTGTGGAATGGGCTGATTAAAGCGTAGGAACTAACCGATTCACTATGGTATTATGTTTTTAGTTTGGTGTGACGTTTGTTATGATTATCTAATCAACCCATAATTTCTTCACATTTACACTATCAATATCGTAACTAATTTAAATGTTTTTTATAAATGAAAAAAATACTACATTGGACTAAACCAACTACACATCAGATTAAAGAAAATATATTGCATTAAAGCTACTACTACATAACACTCTATTAACATCCTCATTTAATGACCTCCTTCTGGAATTCCTAAGATGCCGAAGGGGTTGAATTTGTTGAGCACCCTATGAATGTTGAAACAAGATTGGAAGGCGAAAGGCCTGACGTGCCACATCGCTAGTGTTCTCGGTTCCACTTCATCTACATCTTCACCGTTCAGTATATATTTGTGATTGTGAACTACTTGACCTAGTGATGCAGGGCGGAAGCGTTGAATAAAAATAATACTAAAACCACATGTTTCCGAGATACCACTCCCAAGGAAAAAAACTTATTTTCATTAATCAAAATGTTCTCCCTTAATATCAAAACATGGAGCTATTTATATAGATAACTCCTTGCCAAATTAATAACCATATATTTCCTTTAATTATGAATAATACTTATTACCTTATCTAATAGATATATTCTAAACTAATAAAATACTAAAATAAATACTATTAGATACTTCTAAAAATTACCTAAATAAAAACGAAAAATATCTTAATTAATTAAAATATTAGTTGCTAAATAGTTAAAATAAATTAAAGAATAATAAAAATAAACGAGTATATTCTCTTTCCTTGAATACTCCACCATTTTCCCCTTCTCAAAAAAAAATCGTCCTCGAATTTTCCATCCATTTCTTGTAATTATGATTCTGTGGTTAAAATCGTGATAATCCTTCACCATATATATTCTTGAAAAAATAATTTTTGGACCAGTTTGCGCATTAAAAATGAGAAGTTGGTGCAGTCGAACAAACTAAAATAGTATCATCGGGGTAAATATCATAAATTGGAGGTTGGTTCCAATCAACGATAATTTTATTGTTTTCAACCTCGGAAAAAGAAAATATGTTATCAAACTTTGGGATTTCAAGATTTAATCCGGACTCTAACGAATCTCGCGGATTATGTGCAACTGACGAGGTGTCGAACTCGCAAAAATAAATTCCTTACTTCTCTTACACTAACTAGTAGCACAATGACAAGCAGGTTCGTTCCTAAGGGAGAGTTGAGCTAAAGTTGTCAATTTAATTTTCGAATATTAATGCAAATATGTGAATCAGAATGATCAAGGACTCTTTCTCACCGTTGTTGATGGTGGTTTTTAAACAAGGGGTGAAATCAACGTGGACATCCCTGTTTTCTTGCCATCAAAGCCCATACCAACTCCAGTTCATCCAAACATGCCTAAACAAATCCATATCCAAGAGAAAAATCCGACTAAAACTCGTTCAATATCGCCTCGGAAACTTGGCAGGTGAAGAAGATTTTTCCCGCCAATTTTATTTTCAAACCATGAAGAAGAAACTCCCCCTATCAATATCTGAGGTGTAGATAGAAATTGGGGTAACCCTTATCAAATGAAGTACCCCTTATCCAAAATGGGGGTTCCTTTAGTAAGTTCTCACGGGATGTTTTCAACACTTTTCACGGGTGTGTGTAACACTTCGTCCGGGTTCCAATAACATTTCTTCGAGGTGCCTTTAGTAATTCCTCCCGGTGGTGCAAACCACTTTTCGATCCAATTTTGTCGCAAAAGCTTATTTCTTCAAAAACACCTACAAAGACATAAATAACCAAATAATTACAAAAAATAGGTACTAACAATATAGAAAATCGAGATCAAATTAGACACATAAATGCGTCTATCATGGCTTGAAGTAAGTTTATTTATTCTCTATACTTCGTACTATATTCTTGTGAACTGTTTGAAAGACCTACGTAGATTTGGTTTTAAATTAATCGGTGTTTGCTTGGAAAGACACACGAAGGCAAGATTATCGTAGTTGAGATACAAATATTGGTTTGTATGTTGGTGGAAGTAAAGATGTAATATTAGCATGTCAAATTCTCATTATTGTTCCAAACCAAGGGAAACAATAATTTGTTTATCAATTGTCATCAGTTAGATCATGTTACTGTATTTCTTTAACATGAAGTTGAAGAATACGAAGATGAATTCATACTATTTCTGCCTTCATAGTTTGTTACAATAAGGATCTGGGAAATCTCTTAGTAGGTTTTGTTTTGGATGTATTGTCCGTTGGCCAGGGTGTGATATTTTCCAGAAGTGAAGAGTTTGATATTCAGTCTTAGTATTTGAAGCATGTGGCTACAAATAGTTGCAGGACAGTGATCGTTGGATGAGATGTGATATTGTTTGTGGTGGAGCTATGCATTCTTATTATTATATAAGAAGAAGTTTTTCGACATAGTTTGTAGGGTTTGTTTGTCTGTGTTGAGTATGGCATTGTGTCGGGTAGAACAATGTTTTCTGGAGTTTCTCTTATACTATTTCCGATGGAGAAGCTAGATAGTTTGTTATCTTTTGATTCTTTCTGATGATGTTCAGTCGAATATTTGTTTGATTGTACACCATTTGAAGTCGATCGGAGCTAGTTGAAGTGCAAGACCGTCTTAGGAAACAGGTTGGTCTATTTATGTTGCGGATACGTTCCTACTTTGGTGAAGACCCGTTGTGAGGAATTAAAATGGTATCGCTTGGACACTTCAAGAGTTTAAAGAATAAAGATATAAAACTACAATGTGTATGGGGGTGTGGCTACGAGCTAGCGTATATTACTTAGGAGAAAACACGGTGCATGAATTTGAATGGGCTACAATTTCGGCGTGTTTCTCCATCAACCTTTTATTATCCATAAGCTATTTGATTTCCTGATGATCGGTGTGATACTTTCTATTGGAAAGAGCTACATTATAGCGATGATAATATTTGGGGGTTTGTTCATCTGCTATGGTTATTGAAATTGGTTTCAATAGGGACAGAGCCTGTAGAGATGAATGTAAAGGTTTCTTTTGAGAAATTTGGCTCAGCAACGATATAGTTTCCGTCAAGTTATTTTCTCTAAATAGCTTGAGAAAATAAACACAACAACGTCTTGAATTGCTTGGAGCTTGAGGAAGTTACTGAAGGTTTCAGATTATGGCTGGGTGTGATTGGGTCTTTGTGTAAATGACGGATTATCATATTTCGAATGTTGGTGTACATTTGGAGGAAGATTGGGAAAGGGATATGCACAAGGCAGAATGTGTGACATTACGTATTGTTACGATGGTGACAATGAATTGTTCGACATTAGTCACAGTGTTATCCAAGTCTTATTATGTTGTGGTTTGGTATCGCGAAGTCGAAACTACATGCTTGCTATGAAATTGATAAAATACTATCTCGACAATTATGTTAAAGCTCGTAAAAAGGACATTGTTGTCAAAGCCCGTTGAGGTTCTTTGAAGTGGTGAAGATGTTTAGTGTGTCAATTGTCAAAGTCTATGTGAAGTGGACATGTGCGTTATGGTATGTATGCATTAGTTGAAGATATGATGACTCGAACTAATAAAATAGTATCATCGGGGTAAATATCATAAATTAGAGGTTGATTCAATCAACGATAATTTTATTATTTTCAACCTCGAAAAAAGAAAATATGTTATCAAACTTTGGGATTTCAAGATTTAATCCAGGACTCTAACGAATCTCACGGATTATGTGCAGGCGGCCAGTGTCGAACTCGCAAAAATAAATTCCTTACTTCTCTTACACTAACTAGTAGCAAAATGACAAGCAGGTTCGTTCCTAAGGGAGAGTTGAGCTAAAGTTTTCAATTTAATTTTCGAATATTAATGCAAATATGTGAATCAGAATGATCAAGGACTCTTTCTCACTGTTGTTGATGGTGGTTTTTAAACAAGGGGTAAAATCGTAAAACCCCATGACCTAGTGTTACCCGCAACACATTAACTAAGAGCATTTAATTCAGGTGTAAATAATTAATAGGGGTATTTTTCAAAATACCAGTTAGGGTTTTTAACCACGGAACCTAATTCCAAAACCAAAGCGCACCACTGGCACCATGGCAACAATACCAAACCAAGCCGCATCTCTGCGCACCATGGCAACAATGCCAAACCAAGCCGCACCCTCGCATCATGGCAGTAATGCCAAACAAGGCCGCATCTTTGCGCACCATGGCAACAATGCCAAACCAAGCGCCCTTTTCGCACCATGGCAACAATGCCAAACCAAGCTGCACCTGGCACCATGGCAACAATGCCAAACCAAGCCGCATCTTGCGCACCATGGCAACAATGCCAAACCAAGCCGCACCTGCGCATCATGGCAGCAATGCCAAACCAAGCGCATATCTGCCCACCATGGCAACAATGCCAAACCAAGCCGCACCCTACGTACCATGGCAACAATGCCAAACCAAGCGACACCACTGCGCACCATGGCAACAATGCCAAACCAAGCCGCACCTGCACCATGGCAACAATGCCAAACCAAGCCGCACCACGCACCATGGCAACAATGCCAAACCAAGCCGCACCACTGCGCACCATGGCAACAATGCCAAACCAAGCGCACCACCGCGCCCATGGCAACAATGCCAAACCAAGCCGCACCCCCGCACCATGGCAACAATGCCAAACCAAGCCGCTGCTGCGCGCCATGGCAACAATGCCAAACCAAGTCGCACCACTGCGCACCATGGCAGCAATACCAAGCCGCTATGCCTTTGGCCCACGCCAAATACAGCGCCCTAGGCTTGCAAGGCTTGCAAGACATGCAACTAGGTCAACATGGCCGCACGTGCCATTGGCACATGCCAATACGTGTCGCAAGCCATATTTCCAAGCCGCTATGCCTTTGGCCCACGCCAAATATAGCGCCCTAGGCTTGAAAGACTTGCAACTAGGTCAACATGGCACGTGCCATTGGCACATGCCAATACGTGTCGCAAGCCATATTTCCAAGCCGCTATGCCTTTGGCCCACGCAAAATATAGCAACCTAGGCTTGCAAGACTTGCAACTAGGTCAACATGGCCGCACGTGCCATTAGCACATGCCAATACGTGTCGCAAGCCATATTTCCAAGCCGCTATGCCTTTGGCCCACGCCAAATATAGCGCCCTAGGCTTGGTGGAGACTTGCAACTAGGTCAACATGGCCGCACGTGCCATTGGCACATGCAAATACGTGTCGCAAGCCATATTTCCAAGCCGCTATGCCTTTGGCCCACGCCAAATATAGCGCCCTAGGCTTGCAAGACTTGCAACTAGGTCAACATGGATGCACGTGCCATTGGCACATGCCAACACGTGTCGCAAGCCATATTTCCAAGCCTTTATGCCTTTGGCCCACGCGAATATAGCGCCCTAAGCTTGCAAGACTCGCAACTAGGTCACCACGGCCGGACGTGCCATTGGCACATGCCAACACGTATCGCAAGCCCTATTTCCAAACCGCTATGCCATTGGCCCACACCAAATATAGCGCCCTAGGCTCGCAAGACTTGCAACTAGGTCAACATGGCCATACGTGCCATTGGCACATGCCAACATGCACGTTGGTAACTAACTTGCAAAACCGTGCAACCTACCACCAAGGCATTCCGCACATGCCATTGGCACATGCCATACACACACGTTTGGTAACCTAACTTGCAAACCGTGTAACCTACCACCAAGGCATTCGCACATGCCAAACACACACTGGTAACCTAACTTGCAAACCGTGCAACCTACCACCAAGGCATTCCGCACATGCCATTGGCACATGCCAAACACACACGCTGGTAGCCTAACTTGCAAACCGTGCAACCTACCACCAAGGCATTCCACACATGCCATTGGCACATGCAACACGCGCCACTAGCAGCGCCACTTGCACTCAAGATGCAACCAACACTCGAGACATCAACACAAACTGGGGATGCTTCTTTAGGGTTTTGGTTTTGGCGGTCACTGACATGCGGCGTACACTACGCTCACATTAAGAAAGCGTGAAAAGGAATAAAGCGGTCAAATAAAGAGGAAATAATGGTGAAAAACATTTTCACCCATTAAACCATGCGGTTACCACCTCCTCCCATTATTTCACCCTTTACTCTCTTCCTTCATGAGGCCAGTGCGTTTCAATCTCAACTTGTATAAATAGGTCTTACCTATTTCCACCGGACAACAAGTCTCGGTCGGGAAAAAATACTACACTCTCGAGAAAGGCAACTTTGCAAGCTCTCCCAAAAAGTTTTCATCTCTTGCAAGCTTCCTAAGCTTTCACTTTCGATACAAGTCGAGATACTACTCTCCTCAACACCTTTCTTTGCTTCCCTCCCCAAATAAACCCTTCTCCTCCACTTTGTGACCGAAGCAAGTCTGGAACGGCCATTTCTTGGTTTAGGCCGGACTTGTACAAATTGATCTCTTGAATCTATAAAGTTCTCACGTGCAGCACATTTGTTTAGGGTTTGAACCAGTTTCTCACTCACCTACGAAATTACCCGAAATCGCAGAAACGATTTTTACCCATAAACAATTGGCGACCACAGTGGGAGGATTGATCTATCGGCTACAATGTCAGACTGTCGATCTCGTTCTTCGACCCATATGTCAAGATGGTGGGGGAAGGCGACTCAATCCGACTCAACTACCAGACGACTCGGTTACTAGTTGTAAAAACTACACAAGAAACTGGGGACTTGCCGAAGATCTTACCACTCTGTCGACTCAACTACCGGACGACTCGGTTACTAGTTGTAAAAACTATACAAGAAATCGGGACTTGCCGAGAAGATGCTACCACTCGATCCGACTCAGCGACCGAGACGACCGGTTACCAGGTTGTAAAAACTACACGAGAAAACTGGGGACTCGCCGAAGATGCTATCAGCGATTGGGGACTTGCTTCGATGCTACCAGCAAAGCCGTCTTTTACATGGAGAGGGGCGTGTTCACAAAAACCTATGAAGTGAGTAAATTTAGACTAGCAAGATATACGATCTGTTTTTAGGCTCTTAGTAAAAAGCGAGTCATACTACGAGTCTTGTGCCTATTGCTAGCACACACTTTCATAAAAGAAATATTCCTTTCCCCAAAAACATAACTAGAGTTATATTATCAAAACCATTCATCCCGAAATATAATCCAATATCCTCAAAAGCTACCATTTTGTCTATCAAAACCGGTTGAACTTTAAACCAGACATCCAGTATGCTTTTCAAAAAAAAAAAGAGAAGAAGAACCTAAATTAAAGTTTAACAGAGAAACATTCAAGGAAAATCATCCAACAAAAGTCTGCTCTTCTTTGAGAAAGTCAACTTTGCATCTTCAAGAGCCGCTCTCTTCATAGTCAACATCATGGAAAGCTTTTCGAGTTCCACCTCTCAGTCGTGCAATCTCCTCG
This sequence comes from Papaver armeniacum, assembly GCA_023531295.1. Lineage (NCBI taxonomy): Eukaryota > Viridiplantae > Streptophyta > Magnoliopsida > Ranunculales > Papaveraceae > Papaver > Papaver armeniacum. Next base: position 82,681 of record JAJJWW010002025.1, on the reverse strand, counting down.
GCGGAAAGGCTTTCGGTCTTTGCATCTTTCAACTTTTGGATCTCAGCAAGGCCTTCGACAAACCACGAAGTGTTGAACTCCTTTTCTACGCACACACGTCGCGATGGTGCTCCCGATCGGAATAACGTCTTGAAAGCGGTGTGACCGGTCACCTCACGCATATCCTCGATGGAAGATAAAGCCTCTTCAACACGCTTAACTAGGGCAAATCGACTAGTGAGTTTCTTGGTTGTGGCCATATGTCCGTACTTCTCCCAGTTCTGGTGTACAACGCCTCATGCTTAGCCAACACTTGTGAAGCCGCCAACCGGCCACATGACCTGGATAAGGAACCAAGTACGGGGGATCTAAAATGGCGCTGCACAGCCTCACGACTCGCAGAGGTCTTCTTCCATGTCTACGGCAGCAACCATCGGAGAATCTCCACCGTTTGAACCACATCATTGCCGACAATTGGCTAACGCCCATTTCCAAGTCACCGGTGGTCACAAAGCGAGTTTTCATGTGGCTCTACCCCGAGAATCATCCTCCCGAACCAGATTCCTCCTGCGAACTTGAGTTAGACATTTTTCAAAAGAAGAAACGAAGAAGAAAGAAAAGAAGCGCTTGCCCAGACGCGCTTGCCGGGCGTGCTTACGAGACACGCTTACCGGACGCACATGCAGGCACACATGCCGCACGCGCATGCCAGCCCTTGATACCACACTCTGTGCTAACGGTTTGCATCCTTCCAGCGCTAACATCTTGCGCCCTTCCGGCCACCATCCTTTCCCTTGAAACAGCGCCATGGCTCCGGTGCCATGATCAAAACCGTGTCATCTCTGCACGATACACTTACGATCACCAGAAACCAGATCCGCTTCAGCCACCCCAATGGTTATTCAAGCATGGCGGCTTCAACCGTCACGGAGACGCTACTCCACCATCGGGGCAAGATCTTGGAAGATCCGGAAGACGCCGACCTTCTTTTAGCACCGTTGATTTGATGAAAAGACAAAAGATACTTCAGCGGGACGTGCGTTTATACATGAAGAGGATCGCGTTGCTCTTAGACGCCCGTAGAAGGGGATAAGCAATCCAATTTCGTCGGATCGGGAAAGACTTCTCCAAAATCGAAAGCAAGGGAAATCAACAACTCTCCCGAGTTCACGGAGACCCTTCTCCCGTCGGGACCCGCATAATGGGAACTTCGCCCACAAAGTCGTACGGTCTATGATGAAAGCTTGTTATGTGAGATTCCCATGTTTCTCCAAGGCGTAGCGTCAAGACATATTTGCACCCCTCAACCGCCTTTGCATCGGGAAACGGGCGCTTCCATCCGTGGAAGCCGTCCCAAACCCCAACCTCTTCTAGAAAGCACGATCGATAGATGAAACCTGGGACTCTAACCTCTGTTCTCTTGAGGGATGTCGAGTTTGTGAACGTGACGCGACCTCCGACTTCAAAATGGTAACCGTCAAGGCTCTGAAAGTTGCAGACGTCGTTCCAACATTCTTTCTAGAAGTAGCTCGCATCAACGTTCCCTCCAGTAGCTACGCATCAACGTTCTCAAGTCTGCGGCGAGTCAACGAGTTTGGATTTGAAGGGAGGGAACGACTAGGGTCATCCTCGTCGATAACGGAACGTATGCTCCAACGGGATATCTCTGCGCGAGAGGGAAATTTTCCATTCATCAAGAAGCGGTGAAGCGTACGTCGGTCATCAAGAAGAATAAAACATCTGGGTATGATTTTCTTAACCGAATAACCTTTGTTGGGATGCTCCTGCAAGAGTCAGACCTCGCGCCTTCACCTGGAGAATCTGGATGGTTAGAAGATGACTCGTCTCTGTGCGACATGACAAAGAGAGAAACTCAACAAGAAGAACCCTTTCTCAAACGAGGGAGATGATGCAATTACGTTGGGTGTGAATACGGAACCTTAAAAAGGAAAGAAAGCAATGAGGGACGTAACGCTTCCAGATTTTAGCATGAATAATGCCCTAATTGAAGCCGCACGTGAAGGAAAGCAAGATAAGGAAAACTTTGCTATCTGAAGAAACACCTACTCCCTCCTTGTTTACATCGGTCACGCCAGCAAGCACGCACAGCTTCCACATTGCGCCGGTCCCACCAGCTAGCACGCTCAGTTTCCCAACTCACGCCAACTTCCCAACGTCGCCCAAGCTGCACCGGCCCCACCAATTGCACCGACTTCCCTATGACCGCCCAAGTCACACCTGCAAGCATGCACAGCTTCCACATTGTGCCGGTCCCACCAGCTAGCACGCTCAATTTCCCAACTCGCGTCGACTTCCCAATGGCCGCCCAAGTCACGCCTGCAAGTACGCGCAGCTTTCATACCTTACGCCGGTCCCACCAGCTAGCACGCTCAGTTTCCCAACTCACGCCAACTTCCCAACGTCGCCCAAGATGCACCGGCCCCACCAATTGCACCGACTTCCCTATGACCGCCCAAGTCACTCCTGCAAGCATGCACAGCTTCCACATTGCGCCGGTCCCACCAGCTAGCACGCTCAGTTTCCCAACTCGCGCCGACTTCCCAATGGCCGCCCAAGTCACGCCTGCAAGCACGCACAGCTTCCATAACTTGCGCCGGTCCCACCGCATAGCACGCTCGGTTCCCAACTCACACCAACTTCCCAACGTCGCCCAAGTTGCACCGACCCCACCAATTGTGCCAGCCTCCCGTTGTGCAAAACTACCAGAGGCAAGGATTCCAAATCCTATTTATAAAAGGTCAGACAAGCCTCCTCAATTCTCTTTACGGTTTTCTGTTGATAGTTTGTCACCATCTTATGCTTACCTCGCAACAAAGCCCCTGTTCCGAGCTAAGCAGGGGACTTAATGTTGATGGTGGTTTTTAAACAAGGGGTAAAATCGTAAAACCCCATGACCTAGTGTTACCCGCAACACATTAACTAAGAGCATTTAATTCAGGTGTAAATAATTAATAGGGGTATTTTTTCAAAATACCAGATTAGGGTTTTTCGACACAGAACCCTAATTCCAAAACCAAGCCGCACCCTGCGCACCATGGCAACAATGCCAAACCAAGCCGCATACTGCGCACCATGGCAACAATGCCAAACCAAGCCGCATCTTTAGCACCATGGCAACAATGCCAAACCAAGCCGCACTGCGCATCATTGCGCAATGCCAAACCAAGCCCCGCATCTCGCACCATGGCACCAATGCCAAACCAAGCCGCACCTGCGACCATGGCAACAATGCCAAACCAAGCCGCATCTTGCGCACCATGGCAACAATGCCAAACCAAGCCGCACCACAACACCATGGCAACAATGCCAAACCAAGCCGCACCACTGCGCATCATGGCGACAATGCCAAACCAAGCCGCACATCTGCAACCATGGCAACAATGCCAAACCAAGCCGCACCACCAAGCACCATGGCAACAATGCCAAACCAAGCCGCCCTGCGCACCATGGCAACAATGCCAAACCAAGCCGCACCTGCGCACCATGGCAACAATGCCAAACCAAGCGCGCACCTTGCGCACCATGGCAACAATACCAAACCAAGCCGCACCTTGCGCACCCATGGCAACAATGCCAAACCAAGCCGCACCACTGCGCACCATGGAAACAATGCCAAACCAAGCCGCACACTGCGCGCCATGGCAACAATGCCAAACCAAGTCGCACCCTGCGCACCATGGCAGCAATACCAAGCCGCTATGCCTTTGGCCCATGCCAAATACAGCGCCCTAGGCTTGCAAGACTTGCAACTAGGTCAACATGGCCGCACGTGCCATTGGCACATGCCAATACGTGTCGCAAGCCATATTTCCAAGCCGCTATGCCTTTGGCCCACGCCAAATATAGCGCCCTAGGCTTGCAAGACTTGCAACTAGGTCAACATGGCCGCACGTGCCATTGGCACATGCCAACACGTGTCGCAAGCCATATTTCCAAGCCGCTATGCCTTTGGCCCACGCCAAATATAGCGCCCTAGGCTTGCAAGACTTGCAACTAGGTCAACATGGCCGCACGAACCATTGGCACATGCCAATACGTGTCGCAAGCCATATTTCCAAGACGCTATGCCTTTGGCCCACGCCAAATATAGCGCCCTAGGCTTGCAAGACTTGCAACTAGGTTAACATGGCCGCACGTGCCATTGGCACATGCCAACACGTGTCGCAAGCCATATTTCCAAGCCGCTATGCCTTTGGCCCACGCCGAATATAGCGCCCTAAGCTTGCAAGACTCGCAACTAGGTCACCACGGCCGTACGTGCCATTGGCACATGCCAACACGATCGCAAGCCCTATTTCAAACCGCTATGCCATTGGCCCACACCAAATATAGCGCCCTAGGCTCGCAAGACTTGCAACTAGGTCAACATGGCCGTACGTGCCATTGGAACATGCCAACATGCACGCTGGTAACCTAACTTGCAAACCGTGCAACCTACCACCAAGGTATTCCGCACATGCCATTGGCACATGCCAAACACACACGCTGGTAACCGAACTTGCAAACCGTGCAACCTACCACCAAGGCATTCCGCACATGCGATTGGCACATGCCAAACACACACGCTGGTAACCTAACTTGCAAACCGTGCAACCTACCACCAAGGCATTCCGCACATGCCATTGGCACATGCCAAACACACACGCTGGTAGCCTAACTTGCAAACCGTGCAACCTACCACCAAGGCATTCCGCACATGCCATTGGCACATGCCACACGCGCCACTAGCAGGCGCCACTTGCACTCAAGATGCAACCAACACTCGAGACATCAACACAAACCGGGGATGCTTCTTTAGGGTTTTGGTTTTGGCGGTCACAGCATGCAGCGTACACTACGCTCACATTAAGAAAGCGTGAAAAGGAATAAAACGGTCAAATAAAAGAGGAAATAATGGTGAAAAACGTTTTCTCCCATTAAACCATGCGGTTACCACCTCCTCCCATTATTTCACCCTTTACTCTCTTCCTTCATGAGGCCAGGTACGTTTCAATCTCGACTTGTATAAATAGGTCTTACCTATTTCCACCGCACAACAAGTCTCGGTCGGAGAAAATACTACACTCTCGAAAGGCAACTTTGCAAGCTATCCCAAAAAGTTTTCATCTCTTGCAAGCTTCCTAAGCTTTCACTTTCGATACAAGTCGAGATACTACTCTCCTCAACACCTTTCTTTGCTTCCCTCCCCAAATCAACCCTTCTCCTCCACTTTGTGACCGAAGCAAGTCTGGAACGGCCATTTCTTGGTTTAGGCCGGACTTGTACAGATTGATCTCTCGAATCTATAAAGTGCTCACGTGTAGCACATTTGTTTAGGGTTTGAACCAGTTTCTCACTCACCCTCCGAAATTACCGAAATCAGCGAAACGATTTTTACCCATAAACAACCGTCTAATTTGGAACTTAAACGATTCATAAACAACTCAAATAAACAATATTGACACAATACAAAATGAACAATAAAAAGATGGATTGCAAGAAAGCAGGCTCTTTTAAATATCAATATGAGTTCATGCGCGGACGTCGAAGTTATCCCTAATCAAATATGCTTAGCTACACATAACAATAGAGTTCATAGCAGATAAGGATGAAACCACGAAAATATTAATTCAAAACCAAGTTATCAAACCAAACAATGCAATTGAGGTGGAATGGATATTGTGGATGTGATTTGGCAGGCGAAGATGTTGTGCTGAACTGATGGTGGAATGATCTTGCTGCAAGCTGCTTAAGGGATGTATGGCTTGAACTATGAAGTCTTTGGTGGATATTGTCTTGGACTTCAATGGCGCTTTTCTCGAGAGGGAAGTGATGGAGATATGAACTATTGGAGGAGATGAGACAATGGTGGTGGAGGTGAAGTGGAGAGTCTTTGCCGGTGACGTTGTTAATGGTCCTGTACTGCTCAAACTCGTTGCCTGTGCGCTGGAAACGGTGATCTGATGGTGGGTGCCGAACTGGTGGAGATGCAAAGGTGGTGCTGGTGGTATGAAAGTGGGTGTATGCAGTGGCGTGGTGGTTATGCAGATGGATGGAGATGCAGGTGATGATGGAAGAACGATGGAAGACGATTTATGCAGATGGAGGTGATGGTACTGCTTCTCTAAGGGTTTGGAGAGGAGCAGACAGCTCCTCTCTGTTGTTTGCGAGCAGTCGTGAGGGGTGGGGTATGAGATGATGTGAATGTATTGCGCCTCCTTTTATATATTTCCTGAAACGGAGCGAAAGTATCACTTTTCCTGAAACGGGATGTGAAAATATCACTTTTCTGAAACGGAAAAATAGTCGATCCATAAACCAAAATATGGTTGCATGATGCGTTATGCATCCTTTGTGGTGGTTTGGATAATGACTATGCATTCAATTTTCAAGAATTGTGCCTAAAATGAAAGTATCATTTTTCTTGAAATAGAGGGAGTACATCGTTTTATTAGTTACAACGGAAAATTAGTTGATGCATGAACCAAAATTTTGCTACATAGAGTATTATGTAAACTTTGTGGTGGTTTGCATAATAGATATATATATTTAATTTTCTAAAATTGTGCCTAAATTGATAAATACCTCCGAATTTTTCGTAAAAACTCTAAATTTGATATTGTTGTTTGTACTTGTTGCGTAGAGTTTTTTATAACTTTTCCAAAGAGATAAAATTTGTAAAATTCCAAGACACGGATTTTTAGATATGTTATATTAAAGTTTGTTTTCCAATTATACCCCTGAAAAGATAGGATACATAAGGAGTTATAGTAATTGGACTAAAAGGGAGGGATATTTTTTGTTTTTCGGCCCTAACCATTTCCAATCTTTTTGTGTCCTTTAATCATTTAGATTTTATAAAAAAATGGTCATATAAAGGTCCTCCCTCTTATAAATCTAGTAAGGAGAGAAGGAGTTGCAAAGTAGAGAGAAAAAGAAAGAGAGAATTCTTATTATTATCTGTATAATAGACTAACATTAGAGTCTCTATTTATAGGGCTAGACACAAGGGCATCCCAGTAATAAACGGGATTTGCCCTAGATATTCTTAACATAATTACACGTTTATAACACTCCCCTTGATGACATTGTGTCTAAGCTAATTACAAACGGACCAGGAAAACTCAAAAGAGAAAAACCTGAAATTGCATAAGCATGTAAAGACTCGAAACATTGTTGGACACACAAATGTTGCCTCGTTAAAACCTTGACAAGGAAAACCCATTGGGACAAAACCTTGACGAAGGAAAAAGAGTACAACTCGATAAAGTCCAGTGAATGCACCTTAATTTGATGATAACGCTCCCCCGATGAGTACTTCATTAAATTATTGGCTTGCAAATCTTTGAGTCGAGACTTCCCAATTTCGGTGAACAATTTCTTGAATGCGAGAAGATATTTGTTCGATGAAGTCTTCTTTTGTGTTAGTCTTCTAATAGTAGTGTACTCGAATCTTCAAGCTTCTCCAAATTCATTGAGAACTTATGTCTTGGTTTGCTATCTTCGGAGATGATTTGCATATGTAGTTGTCTTGGTTTGCTATCTTCAACAAGGTGCCAATATGTAGTTACAGTACCAAAGGTGAACAAAATTTGTGATCATACCTTATATGGATCAGAATGATATCCAAATTCATAGGAGAAGTTTATGTTGATGTGGTCTAACAAAATGATCTAGTTAATGGTGGGAATCCACCAAATAACCGAAATCGATACAACTCCCTTGGATGACCACCATGTTGAATTAAATTGCCTCGCTAAAACCTCGCCAAAAAACCCAATGGGAAAAACTTGGAAAAAGGAAAAAGAGCACAAATATCAACATTTTGAAATAAAATAAAATAAAATGTCATGTTGCCTCGTTAAAACCTTGTCGAAAAACCACATGGGATAAAACCGAAACAAAGGAAAAAGAGTACAACTTTTGAAGATTATGGATGCTAACTCAACTATATGATTATTACGAGAAAATGAGCATCAAAGTCATAATTCTAGTCTATCTCAAAGACCGGTTTAAGCAAGCATAATTCTAACTGCGATTTAAGAAAGAAAGATAAAATAAAATAGAATTTATGTTGTTAAAGCGTGGATTTTTGTGTTTTAAGGACTCCTCAAGAGACCTATAACGTTGAAGTCATCAATTAATTAATCAGGATTTTTGGTGTTGTACCAAATTTCTAAAAACACATTGAGGATTGTTCAACTTTGACATAATCAAGTCGGATGGTTGCCTAAATATAATTTGAATCCTTCAAGGATTACAAATTTGAATATGTTCCCCGATTAAATTTCTTGTGTGAATGCAATATGAATCCTTTGAGGACTACCACGCCAAATGCATCAAACATGGAGAACAAAACTTTATTGAATCAATCCCAGGGTCAGAGAAAAATACAACCCTCAAATCGTTTTTACAACGAACAAATTTCTCGTATAACAACGCAATATATGACTACACCGACCTGTAATTATTAATAGGCTAGGAATGTTTAAGGTGTTAAGTTTTGGATCCAAAATTGCGTTGATCGAGAAATTAATCCAACCAATCACATTGTCGATATTCCTCTGCAGAGGGGTTCACAACCACCATTTTTATTATTTCAGTAGCTACACTAAATGAATATTCGACAACATTTAATTAAATACGATCCTACACAATTCTCAAACACAATTCATAGAATTATCGGGTACCAAGTACCAGTGCATTATAATCTCCCCGATCTTCCAAAGAGGAGATATGAACTCGAGAATGTGGATCTTTTTCATAGACTCTATTGGAGCACTGTATGTAGCCTATATAAAAATGCTACATGATTACTAGATGTGATTGAATTTACCTTTTCAAACGGCATAATTAAGCTTATGGGAAAGCTAATTGAGATATTTCCACACCTATTTAATGGCAGCCTTTTTCGATTTGATCATGATGGGAGAGAAATGATATAACCTTTTAAGTTAATTAATGTCAACTTCTAATACATAGAGTTTCCCCCTGATTCTGGCGGAAATTGTCATCTCATATACGAAAATAAATTTCTTTGAATATTATCCGATTAAATCAAGGACGTATACTCATAATTTATTCTGGATTTTAAGAATAATACCAGTTGGACTGTAGATAATGACTTCAAAAGCCATAATAAAATGTCCTTCACAATTGTAGTCTACTTGACATATACAATTATAACATCAACCATGAAGTTTAATGGTTACAACCAAAAGCATAAAAAAAAAAATTCTAATAAATCTCCAAAAAATAAAAAAAAAAATTGTGACCTTTACGGAGAACAAGATAATGATTCAGAATGAGCTTTTGGACACTTCTTTTTCAAAAGAAATTAACTTCAAGATCAATTTAGTCACTACAAGGACTAATAATATATGCTAACAAGCCGGGTGCGCACCCATTGACCTTTTGTGTCCTAGAATATTCCATCTACAAGTGGAATAAACCCGAATTTTTGAGATTATTACCAAGGAAAAATAAAATGAAAATTGCTCGATATCCCTCAAGAATGCAACAATTCCTTGTTTCATCAGTGTTTGCAATTCTGAATACCAGAATAACGATTTTTTTGTCCCTTTAGGATCGATAGGAAAAACCAAATCTAGTTGGTTTATACGTTTCTTTTTAAAATAAAGAAACTATCATCGCTATTCTTTGTAGAGAAATATCCATTCAGTGGTTGATTAATGATGGTTTCTTATACGGAATAGTAGAAACCAATCAATGTTCCTTGCAAGGAATGGAACCATACTGGCCTAAAAACAATTTAGACTGCCAATTTATTTACATCTCATCTCCTAGTATTGAAAGAGGAGAGAAAATCAATAATAATTGGTCTAGACGATATACCAAAATCGTTTAAATGACAATGGGAAAAAATGCCGTTTTAGTCATCGCATATCGAATAATCCATTTTATGGTTAAGGATAGTTTCTTGTAAATGAATAGAAACAATATATAAAAATCACATGATCTTCCTCCAATGGAAGAAGATACCAAACTCAATTGGCCGTAGGTTTTTCAACCATGCACATGATTAATAACCGTATATGTATTTCAACTGCGACAACACCAATTTTGGTGATTATAGTTTCTTTTAGAAGGATAGAAACTATAAACCATCTATTGATGGATTTTCTTTTTCTTTCTCTATGAAAAGAATAAGAGAAAATAAATACACATAAAACAGAAAATGTAAATGTATGTATGTAATGAAAATAAAAATCAAAACAACGAAATATAGATTAGTTATTATGGGCTTCACTTTAGATACTAACGATTTAGATCCAACTAATATATGAGCATGTTAACATATGACTATTGCGTAGCCAATTAATTACTCTATTAGTGCTTGAAGTTTCTTTGCATCGTTTACCCTTGCAGTCTGCTTTCCTTGAGCGTTCATGAAAAACACCCAATCAGCCCAACCGAGATGAGTTACGTGGGTACATGAAAATACAAAAATCAAAACTAAAGTTAGGTTGACTTGTATATATGATAACTTTAAATTAACGGATGATTTAAGAAGTAAAAAGAAGGTTAAATCTATGGAAAGTATTTATTAGATGATCTCATTCTTGGCTTTGCTTCAATCGGATAGATGTGATTGCTCGGTGAGAGCTACGTGCGTGATGACGTCTTGTAAATCTAGTAAGGAGAGAAGGAGATGCAAAGTAGAGAGAGAAAAGAAGAGAGAATTCTTATTATTATCTGTATAATAGACTAACATTAGAGCCTCTATTTATAGGGCTAGACACACAAGGGCATCCCGAATAATAAACGGGATTTGCCTAGATATTCTTAACATAATTACACGTTTATAACACTCCCTCGCTCAGCTCGGTTGACCCAATAATACACCAAGAATACTTTGTGGTTTGCACGATGCATAATCTGAATTTATTATCTTAGAGTTTTGTCATCTGAGTTGTTCGTGGTTTGCGTATGTTGAAAATTGAACATTTATGTATGTTATATCTGGTAACTGGTATGCACGTTGGGGGCGAAGAATCATATGCCAATCAAGACTTATTATTACAAAAATATTAATAAAACAAGGAATATATATCTTCATATGACATGTCATGATGATCAGTCGATAGTTATGCACCTAGCTAGCTGTTATTTGTTCACCAAAAAGATTTTTGAGGTATACTTCGCATCATCCAAAACTATTTTATCTTTTTTTAACAGTGATGCTACATTGACCTATATATTCTCCTGTGTCTGACACCAAAAAGGAGCCCGGGGTCTCACCACCAGGAATTATATGGGGCCCAGATTTTTTGTAAGACACGAGAGAACGTACGGTACATTTTCACGATCAATTCATCATTTTCCCTTTTTAACTTAAAAATAACTATTTGTCAAGAGAGAAAGAAAACCTAAAAAGAGTTATATCTGTTCTTTTCTAATAGACTTGAGAATAAGCTGCGAATTTGTCGTGGATGTTTTTTATTCCATTAATATATCTTGATAAACATGTAGAGATGAACTTGTCGTCAATATTTTTTATTCCTTGGATGTATCATGGCGGACATATATTTGCATTTCTTAAACAATTACCAGCTAGCTAATTTGGAAGCTAATGAACTGCAGGGAAGCAGGGTTGCCCCCAATATTTAGTTACTTTTCTCGTAAGATGTAAGTGATCAATTGACACAAAAAGATTGGAAATGGTCCTGCCAGAAACCAAAAATGTCCCTTTTTTTGAGTCCAATTAATATACGTTCTTATGTTCCCTATTTTTCCAGGGGTACAATTGGAAAACAAACTAAAATATAACATATATCTAAAAATCCGTGCCTTAAAATTTTGCAGATTTTATCTCGTTGGAAAGCTTTTAAAGAAATCTACGCAATGAGTACGAACAACAATATCAAATTTAGAGTTTTTATGAAAAATTCGGAGGTATTTATCCTTTTAGGTATAATTTTTAAAAATTGAATGTATAACCATTATGCAAACCACCACAAAGGATATATAACACATTATACATCCATATTTTGGTTTATGCATCAACTAATTTACCATTGCAACTAATAAAACGATGTACTCCCTCGCTTTCTGAAAAGTGATACTTTCACTTTAGGCACAGTTTTTGGAAATTCAATGCATAGTCATTACGCAAACCACCGCAAACAATGCATAACACATTATGCTGCCATATTTTGGTTTATGGATCAATTAATTTTTCGTTTTAGGAAATGTGATACTTTCACTCCGGGATGCATAACACGCTGCCATATTTTGGTTTATGCATAAGCTAATTTTTCGTTTCGAGGAAAAGTGATACTTTCACTTCATTTCGGGAAAATTGATACTTCACTATTTCAATTTGGCTTACTTTTGAAAGTAAAAATGAAACTGGAAAAGCGACACTTTTCCTGAAACGAAGGTAGTATATGCCTAAAAATATCACCGCACCAAAAAAAATGCATAATAAATTATGGAGCAACCACAAAGGACGAATAACAATTTATTATACAGTCGTACTTTCGTTCATGTATCTAATAATTTGATTAATAACAATTTATTATACAACAGTACTTTCGTTCATGTATCTAATAATTTGATTATTCAACCACTAAAACAATGTATATGCTTCAAAAATAACATTCTAACCAAAAAAAAAAAAAAAAAAAAAAAAAAGAAAGATATATAACGCGTTATGTAATCAGTGGTATTTTGTTTTCTTGATCGGCCTCTCAGTGGCAATGGTGTTCTAGCAAAATTGGGAATGCAAGTATGATCTAATTTTAAAAATTATGTATTTATCCCCCACTTTAATGTTTCATTCAAGACCGTTCTTGGAGAGTTCGAGATATAGCTTCAGGATCATCTTACCCTTTTCTTCCTCTTTTTGTGTTTTTTGATCGATAAGGCTTACCCGTTCTTGTTACTGTTTTATTTGTAATATATGAGCGTGCGGGGGTAGTCTTGAATGGTTGAATTATTTGTAAATAATTAATAGGGGTATTTTTTCAAAATACCCGGATTAGGGTTTTCAACACGTAACCCTAATTCCAAGTGAGTATACAGATCGGAGAGAGGCGTGTTTGCAAGTGAGTAAATTATGGAGCAACCACAAAGGATGAATAACAATTATTTAGTATACAATCGTACTTTGGTTCATGTATCTAATAATTTGGTTATTCAACCACTAAAACAATGTATATGTTTCAAAATAACATTCCAAAATAAAATAAAATGTATAACCCGTTATGTAATCAGTGGTGTTTTGTTTTTCTTCGGTCAGCCTCTCCACAGTGGCAGCGGTGTTCTAGCAATATTGGGAATACAAGTATGATCCAATTTTAAAAAATTATGTATTTACCCCCAGCTTTAATGTTCAAGACCGTTACTGGAGAGTTGGAGATATAGCTTGAGGATCATCTTATCCCTTTACCTCCTCTTTTTGTGTTTTTTGATCGATAAGGCTTACCCGTTCTTGTTACTGTTTTATTTGTAATATATGGGCGTGCGGGGGCAGTGGTGGGTACTTGAATGGTTGAATTTTAACAATTACAACAATTACCTATCTAGCGAGGTAATTACATCCATTTTCCTGCTATAAATAGACGACCCTTTATCCGATTCGTTATTGGCATCCAACCCTAAACAGAAAGAAAAGTTTCTTGGTTCGAATTCAAGTGATCATCTAAAAGATGGCAACTAAGATTTGTTTTGTTACGATTCTTCTCATTTCGATTGTTAGCCTATCACGTAAGTTTTTGTAGCTATTAATTTTCCATCTCTTTCTTTTTTTCCTGTGTGCCAGACACTTTTAATAAGTATAAATGTATGGTATACGTAAGATTCATGAATTAATTCATCGATCACATTTTGTTGCTTATACTGTTAATCATATTTTCATTTGATCATATCGACTGTAGAGGTGGCGCTAGCTCGATGGGAGATAACTGAGATCACGTCCTCATTGGGTGGACAGGACTTCTGCAATCCAGGTGACGAATACTCTGGGGGGTTTTGTACTGATACCGTTGATTGTAGCTGTTGTTTTGATTGGTGTAAAAAAAAATGTTCTGATTGGAGTGTACCGATGACTGGTGAAAGCTGCAAGAAGTCTAGAAGTCTCGATCAACTGGATTGTGATTGCTGTTGTGGTACTGGTAAGAGCATACTAACCACCATTATCGGCGGCAACACAATGTTTCAGTTAAATTTTAGTCCAATTATTGGGTATTTGTGACGTATTACTATTATCTTTGATTGTGTATATCATCTTTGATTCATGTATTTGTGACGTATTATCGCAATGTAATTTTCTTTTAATTAATAAGATAGATGTTTCAAGTTACCCATTAATTAACCCACAAGGCCACAACTATTACTTAGTGCAGAATCGTTCACACTCCTCTAACGAGTGTATATTTCACATATTTTTCGATTAATTGATTATTTAACGGATGACCCTATTACCCTCCATGTTTAAATCACGACCCTCGTTACATAACTCCCTAAATTAAATCAAGGATAGAGATTAAATTGTGAAATATACACTCGTTAAAGAGTGTTCTTTAATTCGCACTCCAACTATTACTATCAGTATTATGTACGAGTAGATGCAACTAATCATGTAAAGTTTGGTTTAAACATAGTATGACTATAAACTAATCACTCCCAGAACAATGATGGGTACTTGGCATGTTCTGTCCCATATTAATATCCGGTATCCTCCGTCATTGCCCGATGGCCCATAAATGTACGAGAGAAAAGAAATAGGTCTATGTATCCATACTAGTAACGGCTCTTTTCTCTCTCTCTCCACTCCCAAACTCTTTTAAAATTCCTCTCTTTTTACTCATCAATTTGTTAGAGTAATCCCCCGTATGTGTTTATTCCTAGGCCAGATGGAGGGATGGCGATAAGATTCTTTGGATGCTAAGTTTTTTTTTTTGACTGATCTGGGATGGTTCTTTTCTTTGTTCTCCTGTCGCTCGTATTTTCCTTTTACCGCTTTTTTCATTTATTTATTTTTTTTTTACTTTTTTTTGCAAATTGTTTTTCATATTTCGCATTGTTTTCTTTACAATTGTAGACCTTTTCACTCTAATTTTCTTAACAATAGTTTTGAATTAACCACTTTCCTTCACTAGGAAGATATACTTTGAATCTAACATCAAAAGGAATACTTTCAATCTATCGCAATTCCGTCATATCTTCTTAAGGTATCTGACTCCTTTCTCTTCCCCTTAGAGCATCTGCAATAGTGAGTGTAAATTTTTTTACGTGGAAGTCTTATTAAAATTTTTATTTATAAGATTTTTTTCATATACTCCCTCCATCTCATTATTAGATGATCTACTTTCAAGTTTGCACAATTTTTAAGGCAAGGAATGGAAGGAGTATTTTTAAGTATTCTTTACAATTATACCCTTATGGATAATAATTTGTAAAATTTAGAAATGATTTATCTCTCAAACTATACCATCAATTTTTGTAAACTTTATATCATTGAAAAGCATTTTAAAACACCTACGCAACGAGTATAAACATGAATATCAAATTATACATATTTCATATACTACCGATAATCAATCAAAAGGGTAGTTTTAGAAATATTCTCTTGTTTATGAGATAGGTCAACTAATGATGAGACAAAATTTTAAAATAAATAGGTCATCTAATAGTGGGACGGAGGAGTACTAAATAAGACTCCCCTCTACGAAAAAGTATCTCCAATAGTAAATGATATAATCTTTAAAATATTTTACATGATAAAATCTTAATCGTTTAATTTTACTTTAACTAATTATTAAAAAATAAATTAATTGAAAATATGACATGGAGGTGCAACCAAGGTGTAAATAAAGCCTAATTTGAAATGCTCATTGTGATTTTTTAGAAAAGTGCTTTTCTGTTATGTTATGCGTTGCTGTGCTATGCTGTAAAAATAAAGAGGCATAATGTTCGGTAAACTATAATTTGAAAGCGCTATGAAATTAACAAACTGTAAATTATGTTTTGTAAATTGGTATTTTAAAGTGACGGTGATGTGGTAATGACGAAAATAGACATGTTTTCAAAATATACTATAATTATAATTATGTTAAATTAGTATTAAATAAAATATAAGTAATCTTTATTTTATTTTATTTTTATGTTTTTATCGTTATTTTTATAATTTTTTTTTTTGATCTCGAATAAGACATAATAAAAATATATTAATAAAATATTAGTCAAAAGTTCTCTACTGAGAATCGTACAATGCTTTAGTTGGTAACCGAGCAACAAGCTGGGCACCAACTCCTTTTTGAATAGCTACACCTAGTCTATGAAAAATAAAACTACCATAACCGCTACCAGCATCATTGCTAACTAAACAATTCTTCAAACGCTTGAAAATACAAATACTTAGTACGTTTACGCGCAAATAGCTTTGAGATGGCTTGATCCGGAATGAAAGTACGGACCCCCTCCCCAAGAAATGGAGATACGCCGGTGACGTCCATACACACATCTTGTCCATTTTCCCGCTTAAGGACAAGGATATCCATTGGACGTAAGTCCTTGTTAGCATCGACAAAAGGCCCTAATCAACTTCTTTACGCACAAACACACTAGCTTTGTAGCAAATATCCACAATTACATCACGGTCATGATGTATCATTTGAAAATAAACAATAAAAAATAAAAGAACAAAATCGAAGTTAAAATTATAATGATGATTGTCTTTATCATTTAATAAAGAGTTTCATGATTATGGTTTGCTTCAAAAAAAAAAAAAAATCTTGTAATTATTATGTATCATTTGAAAATAAACAATAAAATTTAAAAGAACAAAATAGAAGTTAAAAATATAATGTTAAAATAACAATATTTAACAATAAATAGTAAAATAACAAAGTTAAGGGTTAACTTTGTCTTTATAGTAAAATAACAAAGTTAAAATAGAGAATCAATTATACAACACGCACTTACCTTTTATAAGCTAGTCTTGAGTAGCTTTTAAAAAAAGACTAAAATGGAAGTCCTTCTCTCCGAAAGTACTTTGAAAAAAATTTACCAAACAATCCCAAGTCGGGCTTAAGACTTTCTTTAACACCTTAATATTTACTTTCCATCCCTCCTAATTTGTAGAATCCAACTATTGGAGATGGATTTATGTTAATTGGGGGTTTATAATCCAACATGCCATGAAAAACAAAAAGATTCCCCTCCGTTGGAGATGCTCTTGGGTTCTCAAAAACCTTCTCTCAAGTTTTGAAGAACAAAAGTTACAAGACCGTGTTGGTTCCTTTTCGAATTCTCATCCGCTCCTTTCTACATAAGGGTCATCTACCTTGCTCTTTTTCTTTGTTTGCTGAGCCTGCCTTATAAAGTAATTCCTTTCTTCTTTTCCTAGTTCTTAGAACCTCTGAAATCCAATAATTTTTCTCTAACCTATAAATTCTAAATACCTTAACTTTAGAACCTCAGACCCTCTAGTACCTTAATCTTGTAACTAGTTTGCAATTTCTCATATGTTTTGAAAACGTCTAGGTTCACAAACCTTCTACACTTCATTAGAATCTCTAATGTTGATTAATCCCGATCCCAAAGTTACTAAATATATATGTCTTTTCTCGATTTTATTAGATCTTTTTCAATTTCTTTATCAATTCATATTGGTTGAAGCTCTTTTCTAGTTCACTTGTCGTCTTAGAATTCCTTATGGATAAACATCTAAAATCAATTTTTCTCCATCACATTAGTACCTCAAGTGATATTCATTAGCCTCAAGAGATATTCATTATTTTCTTTTATAATCTTAGTTGAATTTCTAAAACACATGCAGTTAAGATTCCTTCTCTCGATTTGATTAGATAAGTGTCAAGCATTATAGTAAACTTAAAAATAACTCGAAGCTTAATACCATCACATAAACTCGAGCCGATCCCGAGTCTTGAAGGGCCCTGTGTGAACTTAATTATAGGGCCTTGATATACGATTGAAGAACAATTTACCCCATAACATAGTACACTATTAGAAAAGCTAATTTGTTACTAATAAATAAGAAAAATAAAAATATGATGGGAAAAACTCGTTTTTCATTTACAAGAATCGAATCGTATGTTAAATTAAAAATTATTGTCAGGTTTGACATACGATAATAGAAAAATTTAATATTTAAAGTAGCAAAAATATTATGTGGTAATTATATTAACACTTTGCAACCGCATATTCATAACAGATTAAAAAAACAGGGTTTTTAACAAGGGACTCACGCTATAAAACCGTCTTTCGTTACATATATGACAAATTTACACTAGAAATCGAGGTCATCGAATAAGCAACCCAGTGGTTGAGTCTTTAGTTCAATTTCGAGTTTAAAGAACTTGTATGTATATATATAGAGTGTTTGTGGACTCAATACTTTCACTTAGTCTTTATCCACGTAATAAATATATTGTTGACCTCATCATCAATCGGATCATTAAACTAAACAGATGAGAAGGATTCATCATTACTTACTATGTTTTGGTGAAAAATCATTACCCCAACAATCTTCGAGATGTATATAAGATGTGGAATCTCCGTTGATGCTTTATTTCTCCGGATATTGTAGATCAAAATTGAGGGGAACCCGTTGTTCATGGTGGTTTTTAAAAAGGGGTAAAATCGTAAAACCCCATGACCTAGTGTTACCCATAACACATTAACTAAGAGCATTTAACTCAGGTGTAAATAATTAATAGGGGTATTTTTTCAAAATACCAGATTAGGGTTTTCAACACGGAACCCTAATTCCAAAACCAAGACGCACCCTGCGCACCATGGCAAAGAATGTCAAACCAAGCCGCATACTCGCACCATGGCAACAATGCCAAACCAAGCCGCATCTTTGCGCACCATGGCAACAAAGCCAAACCAAGCCAAAGATCTCGCGCACCATGGCAACAATGCCAAACCAAGCCGCATACTACGCTCCACGGCAACAATGCCAAACCAAGCCGCATATCATGCGCACCATGGCAACAATGCCAAACCAAGCCGCACCTATAGCACCATGGCAACAATGCCAAACCAAGCCGCATACTACGCACCATGGCAACAATGCCAAACCAAGCCGCACCTCGCGCACCATGGCAACAATGCGAAACCAAGCCGCATCATCGCGCACCATGGCAACAATGCCAAACCAAGCCGCATCTTTGCGCGCCATGGCAACAATGCCAAACCAAGCCGCACCCCACGCACCATGGTAACAATGCCAAACCAAGCCGCACCGCGCACCATGGCAAACAATGCCAAGCCGCTATGCCTTTGGCCCACGCCAAATATAGCGCCCTAGGCTTGCAAGACTGCAACTAGGTCAACATGGCCGTACGTGCCATTGGCACATGCCAACACATATCGCAAGCCATATTTCCAAGACGCTATGCCTTTGGCCCACGCCAAATATAGCGCCCTAGGCTTGCAAGACTTGCAACTAGGTCAACATGGCCGCACGTGCCATTGGCACATGCCAACACGTGTCGCAAGCCATATTTCCAAGCCGCTATGCCTTTGGCCCACGCCAAATATAGCGCCCTAGGCCTGCAAGACTTGCAACTAGGTCAACATGGCCGCACGTGCCATTGGCACATGCCAACACGTGTCGCAAGCCATATGTCCAAGCCGCTATGCCTTTGGCCGACGCCAAATATAGCGCCCTAGGCTTGCAAGACTTGCAACTAGGTCAACATGGCCGCACGTGCCATTGGCACATGCCAACACGTGTCGCAAGCCATATTTCCAAGCCGCTATGCCTTTGGCCCACGCCAAATATAGCGCCCTAGGCTTGCAAGACTTGCAACTAGGTCACCATGGCCGTACGTGCCATTGGCACATGCCAACACGTGTCGCAAACCATATTTCCAAGCCGCTATGCCTTTGGCCCACGCCAAATATAGCGCCCTAGGCTTGCAAGACTTGCAACTAGGTCAACATGGCCGCACGTGCCATTGGCACATGCCAACACGTGTCGCAAGCCATATTTCCAAGCCGCTATGCCTTTGGCCCACGCCAAATATAGCGCCCTAGGCTTGCAAGACTTGCAACTAGGTCAACATGGCCGCATGTGCCATTGGCACATGCCAACACGTGTCGCAAGCCATATTTCCAAGCCGCTATGCCTTTGGCCCACGCCAAATATAGCGCCCTAGGCTTGCAAGACTTGCAACTAGGTCACCATGGCCGCACGTGCCATTGGCACATGCCAACACGTGTCGCAAACCATATTTCCAAGCCGCTATGCCTTTGGCCCACGCCAAATATAGCGCCCTAGGCTTGCAAGACTTGCAACTAGGTCAACATGGCCGTACGTGCCATTGGCACATGCCAACACGTGTCGCAAGCCATATTTCCAAGCCGCTATGCCTTTGGCCCACGCTAAATATAGCGCCCTAGGCTTGCAAGACTTGCAACTAGGTCACTATGGCCGTACGTGCCGTTGGCACATGCCAACATGCACGCCGGTAGCCTAACTCGCAAAACCGTGCAACCTACCACCAAGGCATTCCGCACATACCCTTGGCACATGCCAAACACACACGCTTGGTAACCTAACTTGCAAACCGTGCAACCTACCACCAAGGCATTCCGCACATGCCATTGGCACATGCCAAACACACACGCTGGTAGCCTAACTTGCAAACCGTGCAACCTACCACCAAGGCATTCCGCACATGCCATTGGCACATGCCACACGCGCCACTAGCAGCGCCACTTGCACTCAAGATGCAACAAACACTCGAGACATCAACACAAACTGGGGGATGCTTTCTAGGGTTTTGGTTTGGCGGTCACAACATGTAGCGTACACTACGCTCACATTAAGAAAGCGTGAAAAGGAATAAAGCGGTCATATAAAAGAGGAAATAATGGTGAAAACGTTTTCACCCATTAACACCATGCGGTTACCACCTCCTCCCATTATTTCACCCTTTACTCTCTTCCTTCATGAGGCCAGGGTACGTTTCAATCTCGACTTTTATAAATAGGTCTTACCTATTACCTATTTCCACCAGACAACAAGTCTCGGTCAGGAGAAAAATACTACACTCTCGTAAAGGAAACTTCGCAAGCTCTCCCAAAAGCTTTCATCTCTTGCAAGCTTCCTAAGCTTTCACTTTCTCGATACAAGTCGAGATACTACTCTCCTCAACACCTTTCTTTGCTTCCCTCCCCAAATCAACCCTTCTCCTCCACTTTGTGACCGAAGCAAGTCTGGAACAGCCATTTCTTGATTTAGGCCGGACTTGTACTGATTGATCTCTCGAATCTATAAAGTGCTCACGTGCAGCACATTTGTTTAGGGTTTGAACCAGTTTCTCACTCACCTACCGAAATTACCGAAATCGGCGAAAACGATTTTTACCCATAAACAATTGGCGACCACGGCGGGAGGATTGATCTATCGGCTACAATGTCGATTTGTCGATCTCGTTCTTCGACCCGGATGTCAAGATGGTAGGGAAGGCGACTCAATCCGACTCAACTACTGTGGATGAACCTATACTGGGTTGTAAAACTACACCCGAAAACCGGGGACTCGTTGAAGATGCTACCAATGATTGGGGACTTGCGACTCGATCCGACTCAACTGCCGGACAACCCGGTTATCGGTTGTTAAAACTACACCCGAAAAATCGGGGACTCGCTCAAGACGCTACCAAAGAATTGGGGACTAATCGTCTGCTACCAAAGAAAGCGCCTTTTACTTGGAGAGGGGTGTTTGCAAGTGAGTAAATTTAGATTGGGCAAGATATACGATCTTGTTGATGGTGGATTTTAGACAAGGGGTAAAATCGTAAAACCCCATGACCTAGTGTTACCCGCAACACATTAACTAAGAGCATTTAACTCGTGTGTAAATAATTAATAGGGGTATTTTTTCAAAATACCGCATTAGGGTTTCAACACGTAACCCTAATTCCAAGTGAGTATACAATCGGAGAGAGGCGTGTTTGCAAGTGAGTAAATTATGGAGCAACTACAAAGGATGAATAACAATTATTTAGTATACAAATCGTACTTTGGTTCATGTATCTAATAATTTGGTTATTCAACCACTAAAACAATGTATATGTTTCAAAATAACATTCCAAAATAAAATAAAATGTATAACCCGTTATGTAATCGGTGGTGTTTTGTTTTTCTTCTACGCCTCTCCACAAAGGGCAGCGGTGTTCTAGCAATATTGGGAATACAAGTATGATCCAATTTTAAAAATTATGTATTTACCCCCAGCTTTAATGTTCAAGACCGTTACTGGAGAGTTGGAGATATAGCTTGAGGATCATCTTATCCCTTTACCTCCTCTTTTTGTGTTTTTTGATCGATAAGGCTTACCTGTTCTTGTTACTGTTTTATTTGTAATATATGGGCGTGCGGGGGCAGTGGTGGGTACTTGAATGGTTGAATTTTAACAATTACAACAATTACCTATCTAGCGAGGTAATTACATCCATTTTCCTGCTATAAATAGACGACCCTTTATCCGATTCGTTATTGGCATCCAACCCTAAACAGAAAGAAAAGTTTCTTGGTTCGAATTCAAGTGATCATCTAAAAGATGGCAACTAAGATTTGTTTTGTTACGATTCTTCTCATTTCGATTGTTAGCCTATCACGTAAGTTTTTGTAGCTATTAATTTTCCATCTCTTTCTTTTTTTTTTCCTGTGTGCCAGACACTTTTAATAAGTATAAATGTATGGTATACGTAAGATTCATGAATTAATTCATCGATCACATTTTGTTGCTTATACTGTTAATCATATTTTCATTTGATCATATCGACTGTAGAGGTGGCGCTAGCTCGATGGGAGATAACTGAGATCACGTCCTCATTGGGTGGACAGGACTTCTGCAATCCAGGTGACGAATACTCTGGGGGTTTTGTACTGATACCGTTGATTGTAGCTGTTGTTTTGATTGGTGTAAAAAAAATGTTCTGATTGGAGTGTACCGATGACTGGTGAAAGCTGCAAGAAGTCTAGAAGTCTCAATCAACTGGATTGTGATTGCTGTTGTGGTACTGGTAAGAGCATGTAACCACCATTATCGGCGGCAACACAATGTTTCAGTTAAATTTTAGTCCAATTATTGGGTATTTGTGACGTATTACTATTATCTTTGATTGTGTATATCATCTTTAATTCATGTATTTGTGACGTATTATCGCAATGTAATTTTCTTTTAATTAATAAGATAGATGTTTCAAGTTACCCATTAATTAACCCACAAGGCCACAACTATTACTATTAGTATTATCTATGACTAATGTAGTCATAATATAATTAGCACCATCCTTAGAGCGATCACGGTGGTGCGACTAAACCCAAAGATCAAAGACCAAAAAAAAAGACCAAATTTTAGTTTGGTCCGTCGTGTGACGCAGTTGGGTGGCGAGTAAATTTAGTCGAGCGGGAGTATAAGTTCGCACTCGGTGTGGGGCGTAAACTTTATCCCCGCCCGACTAAAAAAAAAAAAAAAAAAAAAAAAAAAAAATATGGGGCGAACATATAATGTCCGCTTTGGTGTGGGGATCACATATAATGTTCTCCCCACACCAGATCACATAAATGTTCGCCTGGAACAAAAGAAAAAAAAAAAAAAAAAAAATGTGGGCGTAAACTATATCACCGCCCGGTGTGGGGCGTACACTATATCCACGCGGTGCGGGCGTAAACTATATCACCGCTTTGGTTTTGGGGCGTAAACTATATCACCGCTCGACTATATTTGGGTTTAGTCTTTGGTCCCACCAAATATAATCGCCCACTGTTCATTTAGTCTGGTATTTGGTCGATGGTCCGTCCCGCTACGCCTGGTTCAGAGACCAAATAAATGGGTTTAGTCGCCCACTGCAGTCGCTCTTAAGAGCGGACTTCAGTCTTCAGATTACATTATCCCATAAATATTTAAGTTTTATGAGCTTGCTGACTCCACATCTGCAAATGAAAGGGATACTGGTCATGTGCTGGTCGCTAAGAGCATCCACAGCGGTGCGACTAAACCCAAAGAATACTTCTTTCATTTCGTAGATCTACTAAATACCGCATCAATTGGACCATTAATGTAGTCATAATTAGCACCATCCTTAAGAGCGGACTTCAGTCTTCAGATTACATTATCCCAGAAATATTTAAGTTTTATGAGCTTGCTGACTCCACATCTACAAATGAAAGGGATACTGGTCATGTGCTGGTCGCTAAGGTATAGCTATTACAACTTCACATGAAAAGAGGAATTGAAAACTAACAATTCCCGATGCCTAAAGTGCCGCACAACAAGCCAAAGTGTCTGTGATAGTATAATTTTAGAAATGTTTATTCTCTCCAGATGACAATGAAATTGGGGAGAAGATGGAAGCTGAAATGGAGGAGAAGGATTTTTTAATTCAATTCAGTTTTTGTATGACAATGAAATTATTGGAGTTTTGATTAAACTCAAACTACTGAGTGTCTTGTTAGTACTGGTATGTGTTTCTGTTAAGAAAGTCCACCACTAAACTTGTTAGTGGGAGTAGATAATGGTCGGTGTCTTAGGTTTCAAACGTGTTATGTAACTAATGTTAGTGAACACCATGTAGTTAGTGGTGTTAACAATTAAGGATGGACTAATTTCTTAAAGAGCAAAACAAAATACGTACAAAAGATGATAGGGAACAGGTCTCCGTCAAGCCGGAGTTTATACTTCACCACTCCACTTTAAAAGTCAAAATAGCAGTTCCAGTGACCCTAATGCATTAAGTGGATGTTCCACAAGTCCTGATTAGACACTAAACATACATATACGACCTTTTTACAAAATAACTCAATAAGGAAAAAAGATAATGAAATTTGGGGCTCACGTAATTATAAATAAAAATTAAAGGGTATTTATAGCATTCCCACAAACTTAAAGGAATACATCCAAGATCTGCATTACAAGGCAAAGCATACAAAAACTTCAAAGAAATGATGATGAGCTGATGAGCATAATGATCAACCAAGTGCTGTAAGGTTGTTTCACTTGACAGTATATATAGTTCTGGCTAATCATATATAACCTCTAAAGAATCTTACTACTTTCTCTTATAAGAAGTCGCAGAAAAAAATGCATAAATCAAACAAATCAAGCCCCATAATCACCCCAGCACGCAACTCAGGTGCAGGTTCCTGAGAAATAAGAGAAAGTACCAGTGCAATCCAATCCTTGGCAACAAGAGTGCCATCCCCCACAAGTTGCTCCGCAACCGTAACAATCTGGTGCGCAGTATGAATCAAACCAGCCTTTACGGCACACCAATGGATAACAGCAGTCGTTGATACTAGTGCAGCTTACATCGACATTATTACATGAATTAGCCGTATAAAAGAAAGCCGAAAAAATCACAACCAACACAAACAAAAAATTCATAACATTCTTTTTCTCCATCTGGTACCTATTTCTGGCTTATCTTTTAATTTTGTTAGTGAAATGAATTAATACAAGGCTTACTACGGCGCTATATGTATCTTTATATAGAGTTTGGGGGACTCGATAATTTCATTTAGTTCTTTTTGCACGAAATTTGGATCTGAGTTTGAATCTGAGTCGCATTATTAGTACTGATCCCTCATGGATCATTAAGTAGTCGCAATTAGTAACATCCTTAAGAGTGGACTTTAGATTAAATTATTACCTAAAAGTTAAGTTTTTTATGAGTTTTCTGACTGCATGTCTGTAACACTAAATGAAAGGGACACTCATGTGCAGGTTGCTAAGGTACAGAAATACATAACTTCACCTGAAAAGAGGAATTGAAAACCAACTATTCGCAACACCTGAAGTGCAGTACATCAAGCAAGGTGCCATACATTCTCAACACCTGATTAAATCGGATGAATTTGAAAAAATGAATAGGCCACGGTTTTCTAAGGGTTTTTAAGTTGAAAATAATAACTGACCAATTTCGAGTTTTAATGGATGTGATGGTTTGGGGTTCATATATATATATATATATCTTTAATTGTCAGATCAATTTCGGAAAAGAACGACCGGCTGCACTTCTATTTGATAACGTGACTGACGAAATATATTTTTTTGATCCCATAAGAGTTCTCTCCCTTCACAACCCCGCCATCAACATTCTTCCTTCTGATAAGACTAACATAACCATACTAGAGGAGATTCTAAACTTTCTTAGAGATTAATAATAATCAAAACTCTTGTTAATCAATTTCCTCCCACAATCAAAATGTACAAAACCCAAGATTAAATGTTCTAAATGTTTAGTAACATAATAATAGTGTCAGATTAGTTTAATGTTATTAACGGTCGTTAATTTGATGGTCATTCAATTGCTGAAGTGAACAAATGTAAATGTAAACATCTATCATCATCACTTGGGAGCAACATATATCATATAGAATTTGGACACCCAGACCATGTCCTGTGTATTTAGAACTTTTGATGTGACATATATAATTGCCTGAGATTAAAAACGAACCCGCGATGAACACGCAAAGATGGTGAACCTATATATAAATAAAATGTGAATGGCCATTGGCTCACTCGGTCAAGGAGCTTACTTTCAAACTTGTGATTAAACAGTCCGGGTCGTTGATTACTTTCAAACTGAGATGGCACGGTACATTTTCACGATCAATTCATCATTTTCCCTTTTTTAACCTAAAAAAAACTATTTGTCAAGAGAAAAAGAAAACCTAAAAAGAGTTATATTTGTTATTTTCTAATAGACTTGAGAATAAGCTGTGAATTTGTCGTGGATGTTTTTTATTCCATTAATATATCTTGATAAACATTTAGAGATGAACTTGTCGTCAATATTTTTTATTCCTTCGATGTATCACGGCGGACATGTATTTGCATTTGTTAAACAATTACCAGCTAGTTAATTTAGGAAGCTAGTGAACTGCAGGGAAGCAGGGTTGTCCCCAATATTTAGTTACTTTTCTGTAAGATGTAAGTGATCAATTGACACAAAAAGATTGGAAATGGTCCGGGCCGAGAAGCCAAAAATCTCCATTCTTTTTAGTCCAATTACTATACGTCCTTATGTTCCCTATTTTTTCAGGGGTACAATTGGAAAGCAAACTAAAATATAACATATGTCTAAAAATTTGTGCCTTAAAATTTTGCAGATTTTATCTCGTTGGAAAGCTTTTAAAGAAATCTACGCAATGAGTACGAACAACAATATCAAATTTAGAGTTTTTATGAAAATTTCGGAGGTGTTTATCCTTTTAGGTACAATTTTTAAATTTTTTTTTTGATCGGTACAATTTTTGAAAATTGAATGTATAACCATTATGCAAACCACCACAAAGGATATATAACACATTATACATCCATATTTTGATTTATGCATCAACTAATTTACCGTTGCAACTAATAAAATGATGTACTCCCTCAGTTTTACGAAAAATGATACTTTCACTTTAGGCACAATTTTGGAAATTCAATGCATAGTCATAACACATTATGCTGCCATATTTTGGTTTATAGATCAATTAATTTTTCGTTTCAGAAAATGTGATACTTTCACTCCAGGATGCATAGAACATTATGCTGCCATATTTTGGTTTATGCATAAATTAATTTTTCGTTTCAGGAAAAGTGATACTTTCACTTCGTTTCAGAAAATTGATATTTCACTATTTCAATTTAGCTTACTTTTAGGCAAAATGAAACTGTGAAAGCGACACTTTTCCTGAAACGAAGGTACGTAGTATAGGCCTAAAAATATCACTGCACCAAAAAAAAAAGATGCATAACAAATTATGGAACAACCACAAAGGATGAATAACAATTTATTATACAGTCGTACTTTGGTTCATGTATCTAATAACTTGGTTATTCAACCACTAAAACGATGTATATGCCTCAAAAATAGCATTCCAAAAAAAAAAAAAAAAAAGATGTATAACGCCTTATGTAATCACCGGTGTTTTGTTTTTCTTCGGTTGGCCTCTCCACAGCGGCAGCGGTGTTCTAGCAATATTGGGAATACTAAGTATGATCCAATTTTAAAAAATTATGTATTTACCCTCCAGCTTTAATGTTTCATTCAAGACCGTTACTGGAGAGTTGGAGATATAGCTTCAGGATCATCTTTTTTTTTTTTTTATCCCTTTTCTTCCTCTTTTTGTGTTTTTTGATCGATAAGGCGTACCCGTTGTTGTTACTGTTTTATTTGTAATATATGAGCGTGCGGGGGTAGTGGTGGGTACTTGAATGGTTGAATTTTAACAATTCTTTAATCTATTAAAGTCTTC
This sequence comes from Papaver armeniacum, assembly GCA_023531295.1. Taxonomy (NCBI): domain Eukaryota; kingdom Viridiplantae; phylum Streptophyta; class Magnoliopsida; order Ranunculales; family Papaveraceae; genus Papaver; species Papaver armeniacum. The sequence continues at coordinate 54,445 of JAJJWW010002025.1, read as the reverse complement.
TCTTCCGATCAAAAAAAAAAAAAAAAAAAAAAAAATTAACAATTACAACAATTACCTATCTAGTGAGGTAATTACATCCATTTTCCTGCTATAAATAGACGACCCTTTATCCGATTCGTTATTGGCATCCAACCCTAAACAGAAAGAAAAGTTTCTTGGTTCGAATTCAAGTGATCATCTAAAAGATGGCAACTAAGATTTGTTTTGTTACGATTCTTCTCATTTCGATTGTTAGCCTATCACGTAAGTTTTTGTAGCTATTAATTTTCCATCTCTTTCTTTTTTTCCAGACACTTTTAATAAGTATAAATGTATGGTATACGTAAGATTCATGAATTAATTCATCGATCACATTTTGTTACTTATACTGTTAATCATATTTTCATTTGATCATATGGACTGTAGAGGTGGCGCTAGCTCGATGGGAGATAACTGAGATCACGTCCTCATTGGGTGGACAGAACTTCTGCAATCCAGGTGACGAATACTCTGGGGGGTTTTGTACTGATACCGTTGATTGTAGCTGTTGTTTTGATTGGTGCAAAAGAACATGTTCTAGTTGGAGTGTACCGATGACTGGTGAAAGCTGCAAGAAGTCTAGAAGTCGCGATCAACTGGATTGTGATTGCTGTTGTGGTACTGGTAAGAGCATGTAACCACCATTATTGGCGGCAACACAACGTTTCAGTTAAATTTGAGTCCAGTTATTGGGTAGCTGCAGCAATTTATTATGATATGAGATCTAGTTATATGCGCTTCATATGTAAGCAGATTGTGTGTATCATCTTTGATTCATGTATTTGTGACGTAGTATCGCAATAATTTTCTTTTAATTAATAAGATAGATGTTTTAAGTTACCCATTAATCAACCCACAAGGCCACAACTATTACTATTAGTATTATCTATGAGTAGATACAACTAATCATGTAAAGTTTGGTTTAAACATAGTACGACTATAAACTAATCACTCCCATAAAATGTACGAGAGAAAAGAAATAGGTCTATGTATCCATAGATTCCATACTAGTAACGACTCTTTTCTCTCTCCTCTCCCCTCCCAAACTCTCTTTTTACTCATTAATTTGTTAGAGTAATTCCCCGTATGTGTTGATTCTTTGGATGCTAAGTTTTTTTTTGAGTGATCTGGGATGGTTCTTTTCTTTGTTCTCCTGTCGCTTGTATTTCCCTTTTACCGTTTTTTTTTCTTTTTTTTCTTCTCGCATTGTTTTCTTTACAATTGTAGACCTTTTCACTCTAATTTTCTTAACAATAGTTTTGAATTAACCACTTTCCTTCACTAGGAAGATATACTTTGAATCTAACATCAAAAGGATACTTTCAATCTCCGCAATTCCGTCATATTTTCTTAAGGTATCTGGCTCATTTCTCTTCCTATAGTGAGTGTAAAGATTTTACACATATACTAAATAGGACTCCGTAGTGAAAGAGTATCTCCAATAGTAAATGATTTAATTTTTAGAATATTTTACATAATAAAATCTTAATCGTTTATTTTTACTTTAACTAATTATTAAAAAAAATAAATTAATTGAAAATATGACATGGAGGTGCAACCATGTCATTAATGTAGTCATAATTAGCACCATCCTTAAGAGCGGACTTCAGTCTTCAGATTACATTATCCCATAAATATTTAAGTTTTATGAGCTTGCCGACTCCACATCTGCAAATGAAAGGGATACTGGTCATGTGCTGGTCGCTAAGGTATAGCTATTACAACTTCACATGAAAAGAGGAATTGAAAACTAACAATTCCCGACGCCTAAAGTGCCGCACAACAAGCCAAAGTGTCGTGATATAATTTTAGAAATGTTTATTCTCTCCAGATGACAATGAAATTGGGGAGAAGATGGAAGCTGAAATGGAGGAGAAGGATTTTTAATTCAATTCAGTTTTTGTATGACAATGAAATTATTGGAGTTTTGATTATAATCAAACTACCGAGTGTCTTGTTAGTAGGAATTAAATGTTTCATATCCACGTATTCCTTGTTTCCTGAAAACTATCAAAGTGCTGGTAGTACTGGTATGTGTTTCTGTTAAGAAAGTCCACCACTAAACTTGTTAGTGGGAGTAGATAATGGTCGGTGTCTTAGGTTTCAAACGTGTTATGTAACTTATGTTAGTGATCACCATGTAGTTAGCCTATATAAACCCCACTTATTCTCCATTGCAAGTATGTTTTTAGAATCATAAAATTAGTACTAGAAATTTAAGAGTTTGCATGTGTCTTCAAGAGTTAAAGAAGAGTTTGTGCTACATCCATTTGCGTTAAGCTGTTCGGTGTTATCAAGTGCTCGCTAAAAACATCGAGGTATTGTTGAATGTTGGAGACATATGCCGTTAAATGCATAATGAAGATTATATACGGGCATCAAATGTCTTAAGCAAAGAGATTACTCGCCTCAATACACCCAAGTAAGTTTGTTTAAGTTTTGTGATTGATCATCTTTTTCTATCCTTCTTTTCTTGTTTGTTGTTGGTATTACGAAACGTAATACATAGATGAAAACCGTGTTACAAAGAGTTGTAACGGATCGGTGAATAATACACGAGTTGTATTATTGGAGAATCGGTAACGAAGGTATTTTACCCAACAATCTTAAGGCTTAGTTTGGTATTGTCATGCAGCTTTTGTAAAAGCACTTTTCTCTCGTGCGTTGTTGTCTTTGTCTTTGTGAGAAAAAAGCAGTTAGATGTTTGGTAAAATATTAATTAAAGTTGAAGCTGATTAAAAAAGCAATCAAATTGTGTTTGGTAAAATTTCATATTCAACCATAGTTGTTGTAGCAAATGACAAAAACAGACATATCACTAATGGTAGTTTTATTCAATTTTATTGGCTTTAAAAATAATTAATTATTTTACTATATAATATTAATGTTCATACTAATTACCACTATTATTATGATTGTTAAAAAATATTTTACTTAACCACTTGTATATATGTATATATATTTCAAACAAAAAGTGAAACTTAAATTAAGTATTATTTTATTTTTACTGTTGACAAATGAAATGAAATGATTATAAAATAGTTTGAAAACTTAAAAAAAAAAAATTAAAGAATGCAATATAAGAAATAGTAAAAAATTGATTGTATATAAATTTAAGGGTAACTTTTGTCATTTATAAAATAAAGTAGGGATAAAAAAGATAAATCAATCATTAAATTTAGGTGGGGCCACAGCTTATGCTTTTGTAGCTTTTAAAAGCTCCTCCTCCTCAAACTTTTAAAAATTGATGAATTTGGGAAGTGCTTTCGATAAAAGCACTTTGATTTTTTTTTACCAAACACTAATTTCAAAAATTATTGACATATATAGCTTTTGAAAGTGCTTTTGAGAAAATAAAAGCATTACCAAACCCAAACCTAAGACGGATGTATGCACTTATTTTTGTTACCGGTTTTAGTGCTTTATTAATACACATTGACATGTACCATGCCTTTGGTAAGTAAGGCCTGAACACTTTTTTAAGAGACGTTGAATTAATTGGTAATACCATTAATTCTTGAGAATTGCCATAGTCCCACAATCTTCATGGCCAGTTATTCTATTAAGTTTAAGGCATAGCCCTAAACTGTGGTATGCATGTTGGATGAATTCCGAGTCTTACTCAAAATTTGTTGAACAAATGAAACTCTGGCTGGACTGCTGCTAAAGGATTAGCCTTGAGAATCAAAGAGTTCGCTCTAGTGCAAGATTGTCTCATCTGCAGCAGTAAGTGGAACGTGTGCATGGATGAGATTGGGAATGGTTCTGGTAATTTATAAACACTGTCATACACTGTCTTTATAACGGGAAAGACATTTATTTAATGTCTAACATATATATCTCTCAGTGAAAAGATATGTCTTTTCGTCAAAAGATTTGTGGTGTGGACACAGATCTAATAAATGTATTAGAAGTTCAGAATCCTTTAAGTGTGCATGACGGTTAGATGTACCTGCTTTAGATTGACTGTTCAATTCACCCGCATGTGGCAGTTGAATGAGGCTTTGATTTTCAAATAAAAGATGAAATTTGAAAAGTCACGACTCTTCACAAACCCATAGTCATCGGGATTCTGGATACTGTAGATAATGTGAGATCTTAAATCTGCTAAGTCTTATAATGATTCAAGATTGAGATTGAACCGAGTCTACGGGACACGCTGACGATATTGCACACAAAATTTCAGAATTTTTGGATTCATAAAAATAATTTTGAGATTTTACGAAATTGAGTTTCGTTGCTACAAATCAAGGTTCACTCTGAATGTGGCGTAGAAATGTGGATGTATCTCCCAACTGGAAACGATTTTTGGTAAATCCTTGTAAGCGTGTATACAAGACTAGGGCTGTCAACGGCACTAAACGAAACAAATAATGGTTCTGCCGCTACCGTTGCCGTTAAAATTGACGGTTAACCGTTATCCGCTAATTGCCGACGGAATTGTAAAATCAGTTCCATTGCCGTTACGTCGGACTTATCGGTTAACGGTTAATTTTCCTCCGGAATGTCACAGACAACAAAAAAAAAGTTCTAAATCCAAACAAACAACTTGTTCATTACGTAAAAAACAAACAGATGTTATGTTTTAAACCAAATTACATGTTCGCATCATCACAATGTTCTATCAAAAGAAAAACCAAGTTTTTGCAAAAGAAAAGACAAAGGGTTAAAGGAAGTGCCAACTGCATCTCGCAAATGCATTCCTCCATCTCCAAATTCTCCACCGCCAAATGCCAATGCCAACCGCATATGCAAATGCATTCCTCCTTAGTCCTCAACTTCGCAATAAGCCAATAAGTGGCAATATCGATTGCAAAGTGGCAATATCAAAGTCACAATCACAACTATCAAGTAAAAGATTAAGATATAAGATTTAAGTAAACTTACCAAGAACACAACTATTGCTCTCACCGAGAGTGAGATCCGGCAGCCAATCACCCAAACAAAGCAAAGCTTCAACAAGATCTAGAGCTAATGAACTCCCGTGAGATGTGAGAACTCGCCACCAATACTAAACATGGATTCTCGATGCTACACTTATCACCGGAACAGCCAATACATCTCTTGCAATCCTTGAGAGAATTGGGTACTTGCGTAATGATTCTTCCACCAACTTAAGATATCAAACCTCATTTCTTCAAATAGATGTGCCTTTAGGAAGAACCGGTTCTTACTAAGTATGTCTCCAATTTGACTTCTCAACCTCAAACATATTGTTTTCCATAATGAAATCATCATAACCAAATCCATATGATGTTGTTGTACTTGTACAACTCTCAAATGCGATTGAATGCATTCCAAGATCAAAATAACTGAGCCGTAGTGTTGGTTTCATAAGCACGTAAAAATAGCATTGAGTGCAATCTCAAATTTGCTATAGTGACTTTTATAGTGATCCACACCATATACTCTCTTCATAACAAACTCCACCCATTTAGATTTGTACCTAGGATCTAAAACAACCCCAATGCCCATCAAAGTGTTACTTTCTTTCCAATAGCTATCAAATTTCATCCTCATATTCTTGGCCATGTCTCTGATGTACTCATGCTGACTTGATTCCCAGAGCTTAATGCATCTATTAACTTCTTGCACCCCATTATAATACAAATTTGCTGTGGGATACTTAATCCCAGCAAATTTTGTTGAAATGACATCAAACAATTCCAAACATTCACATATGTGTACTCCTTGTTCCCACTCCTTAGAGGTTGGTAGTATCTTGAAGTCACTATCTAACTCAGCTAGCCTAACAAAAGCTTGTCTCAGAAAAATTGCATCCTTTAGCATCTTATAGGTGGAGTTCCACCTGGTATCCACATCTAAACCCACAGACCTTTAGCATCTTATAGGTGGAAGCTTAACTTGAGCAGCAGCAAATTCAAATCTCTTTTCTAGCCTGACTTTCTTTGACCCATTTTACACACTCTCTAACTGCATCTATAAATGGAGCAGCCACTCCCATTCCAAACCCCACAATCAAGTGTAATACATGATTACTACACCTCATTTGGAACATATCCCCATTAAGAACTAAACATTCTTTGCTATCAAGCCATTTCTTCGATGGTTCATCATGACATTGTTGGAGCTAGCATTGTCAAACAGCCTACAACAAACAAAGCGACTTAGTATCTATGTTCCAATCTAGACATACTTGTTTCACTACATTTGCTAGAACTTCTCCAGAATGTGGTGATGGTACTAAAGTATATGCTAGTGTTTTTTTAATCAGCTTCCAGTCCTCATCTATGTAATGCATTGTCACACAACAATAATCATCCTTTGTATGCTTACATGACCACATATCTGTTGTTAAACTACACTTAGATGTAATTGTCTCAAATTGGTCTTGTAATTCTTTTTTGAACCGAGATGTTAGTTTCATGATATCTTCCCTAACTCGTATTCCTAGTGTAAAGCTTAGCAACAGAATTTAAAGACTTCACAAACTCAACAAAATATGGATGCTCAACTATAGTGATTGGATAACCATGTTTAGCAATCATTTTGGCAACTAATATCCTAGTAGCATCAGCATCATACTTCCAATTAGCAAGCTTAGTTTGTGCATTACCCGCTTTGATTGTAGCAAGTTTTCTTTGTCCTTTCTTGTTTGCGGCTTTTCTTTGCGAGTGTTTTAGCATGGTAATGCAATTTGTTGGTTCCTTGGTTCTTGGGTGCGGGCATTTTCTTATTACAATATTTGCATTTAGCTACAAGTATCCCAATCTCCTTACCTTTTACCATCTCTTTCTCGCTTAACCTTTCAAAATCATCCCAAACATCGACCTTCACCGCACGCGCTTTCTTCTTTGCATCACCTATAATTGGATCTTCATCTACTTCTATTTCGTCTCATCGCTTCTCCGTTGCAACAAAAAGCAGTGGTGGTGATTGATTTCTGATTGTTGAACTTGAGATGCAGAAGGTAATTGAGATGCAACTGAAAGTGATTGAGAGGATGACTTCTTTTTGATGAACCAACGTAATTGGATGCTCCTCCACTTTGGGTCATGATTAATTTCACGAATTGAAAACCCTAACTTCAATTTTTCAAACCCTAAATTGAAAATTTAGTTTTTAGGATTGAAATTAAGCTCGAAATAAAAAGAAGAAGATAACCCTAGTTTTCTAATCGAATGAAGATGATGATTTTGCTTGAATTGAAAGGAAGGAGATGAGGAATTGAGGGTGATTGATGAGGGGTGAGTTTTCTTCTCTGGTTGAAGAACAGAAGAAGAAGATAATGATTCATATCATTCATTCGATTCGAGTTAGCCTGGGTATAGAATGTTACACGTGCTAGGTACACGTTAGCGGTTAACGGAACTAAGGCTAACGGAAATAGGTCTTCCATTGCCGTTACCGTCGGATAAAATTAACCGCTACATTAGCGGTAACGGGTAACTGATAACGGTATAACGGAACTAAACGTAACGGCAACCGGTAATCGGTTACGGCTAACGGTTAACGGGTTTCCATTGACAGGCCTATACAAGACGTTCTGATGATGCTCCACACCAAATTTCAGAATTTTTGGAGTAGTGGAAGCATTTTTAGAAGTTTCAGAAAGTTGAGTCTTGTTTATGTGAAATTTCTCGAAGAGCGGAAATCGCTTCTAGCCCGTAATGGTTTTCCAACCTTTTTGTTGCTCTTTGATTTTCTTGTAAAAATGAAAGTCGATTTTGTCTTGATTACCATTTTGAAAATACCAATCAGCGTTAGGATGCGAGAGATACGAGAACTTTTAATTACTGCACGAGAAATCCTAATGCATCTTGTTTGGTTGAAAGATGTAATTTCTCTTGATAAGAAATTTGGTGCCACAAAATCCGTGGGGGTCTCTCAAAACCGTTTTAATTTTCCAAAGGTAATCACAGATTCGGCCTACATGTACAGAGCTGTGGTGTAGTGTCTTGAAGGAGAGGGCAATGCAAAGGCGGTGTACTTGATTGAACAATGGATAAGAGACAATCACGAAATGCGGGGCCAGTAGATCTTGACAAATAATGCATTAATACCATCCAAATGTGTGGGGTTACTTGGTTTGAAAATTGTGGGGGTGCCAACAACTAGTACAATGGTTAACCGGTGGTTAGTAAGTGGTGATTTAAAGTCATCAAACATGGAACTATGTGTTCGGTGTAAAACGAAATGCAAAGAGCAAGGAAATTCAAGTGAAGGTTGATAAACGAGATCAACAATGGATTCCGTGAGCTTTGGACGCAAAGTCGGATTAGAAGTAAGAGAAACTTTGGAATTTCCTTGAGTATATACTAATGGCCAAAGTATATGTATGCTTGAAATAGATTGTTTTGATCAAACAATTATTTTGGAAGAAACACATAGTTTGAGATTATGATATGTCTCGATAAATAGATCGACGATATAGTACCATAAAGCAATTGCTCTCAAATGCGCGCATCGAAAAGAAATAGTGTATGTGAATTGTATCTAGCCGCAAATGATACGAATTCTAGAGAGCGTATAATTGCGTCATCGAGGAAATGGGATAGCCTATTGTTGATGGTGGTTTTTAGACAAAGGGTAAAATCGTAAAACCCCATGACCTAGTGTTACCCGCAACACATTAACTAAGAGCATTTAACTTAGGTGTAAATAATTAATAAGGGTATTTTTTCAAAATACCGTTAGGTTTTCAACACGTAACCCTAATTCCCAAACCAAGCCGCATATCGCGCACCATGGCAACCATGCCAAACCAAGCCGCATATCAAGCGCACCATGGCAAAGAATGCCAAACCAAGCCGCACTCCGCACCATGGCAAAGAATGCCAAACCAAGCCGCACTCGCGCACCATGGTAACCATGCCAAACCAAGCCGCATATCGCGCACCATGGCAAAGAATGCCAAACCAAGCCGCATATCATGCGCACCATGGCAACCATGCCAAACTGCCGCATACTGCGCACCATGGCAAAGAATGCCAAAACCAAGCCGCATATCACGCACCATGGCAAAGAATGCCAAACCAAGCCGTGATATCTGCGCACCATGGCAAAGAATGCCAAACCAAGCCGCATATCGCGCACCATGGCAAAGCAATGCCAAACCAAGCCGCATATCTGCGCACCATGGCAACCATGCCAAACCAAGCCGTACTGCGCACCATGGCAACAATGCCAAACCAAGCCGCACCCTGCGCACCATGGCATCAAGCCATATTTCCAAGCCGCTATGCCTTTGGCCCACGCCCAAATATAGCGCCCTAGGTTTGCAAGACTTGCATCTAGGTCAACATGGCCGCACGTGCCATTGGCACATGCCAACACGTGTCGCAAGCCATATTTCCAAGCCGCTATGCCTTTGGCCCACGCCCAAATATAGCGCCCTAGGTTTGCTAGACTTGCAACTAGGTCAACATGGCCGCACGTGCCATTGGCACATGCCAACACGTGTCGCAAGCCATATTTCCAAGCCGCTATGCCTTTGGCCCACGCCCAAATATAGCGCCCCTAGGTTTGCAAGACTTGCAACTAGGTTAACATGGCCGCACGTGCCATTGGCACATGCCAACACGTGTCGCAAGCCATATTTCCAAGCCGCTATGCCTTTGGCCCACGCCCAAATATACCGCCCTAGGTTTGCAAGACTTGCAGCTAGGTCAACATGGCCGCACGTACCATTGGCACATGCCAACACGTGTCGCAAGCCATATTTCCAAGCCGCTATGCCTTTGGCCCACGCTAAATATAGCGCCCTAGACTTGCAAGACTTGCAACTAGGTCAACATGGCCGCACATGCCATTGGCACATGCCAAACTCACACGCCGGTAGTCTAACTTGTAAACCGTGCAACCTACCACCAAGGCATTCCGCACATGCCAAACACACACGCCGGTAGCCTAACTTGCAAACCGAGCAACCTACCACCAAGGCATTCCGCACATGCCATTGGCACATGTCAAACACACACGCTGGTAGCCTAACTTGCAAACCGTGCAAACCTACCACCAAGGCATTCCGCACATGCCAATGGCACATGCCACACGCGCCACTAGCAGCGCCACTTGCACTCAAGATGCAACCAACACTCGAGACATCAACACAAACCGGGGATGCTTCTTTAGGGTTTTGGTTTGGCGGTCACAAAGATGCGCCGTACACTACGCCACATTAAGAAAGCGTGAAAAGGAATAAAGCGGTCAAATAAAAGAGGAAATAATGGTGAAAAACGTTTTCACCCATTAAACCATGCGGTTACCACCTCCTCCCATTATTTCACCCTTTACTCTCTTCCTTCATGAGGCCGTGGTACGTTTCAATCTCGACTTGTATAAATAGGTCTTACCTATTTCCACCGACGACAAGTCTCGGCCAGAGAAAATACTACACTCTCAGAAAGGCAACTTTGCAAGCTCTCCCAAAAAGCTTCCACCTCTTGCAAGCTTCCTAAGCTTTCACTTTCTGATACAAGTCGAGACGCTACTCTACCAGAATTATTCTGGCCTCAACACCTTTCTTTGCTCCCTCCCCAAATCAACCCTTCTTCTCCACTTTGTTACCGAAGCAAGTCCGGAACGCCATTTCTTGGTTTAGGCCGGACTTGCGTATTGATCTCTCGAATCTATAAAGTGCTCACGCCAAGAAAGACATTTGTTTAGTGGTTTGAACCAGCCACTCACCTACCGAATTTACCGAAATTGGCGTAAACGATTTTTACCCATAAACAATTGGCGACCACAATGAGGATTGATCTATCGCTACAATATCGATTGTCGATCTCGTTCTTCGACCCGCATGTCAAGATGGTAGGGGAAGGCGACTCAATCCGACTCAACTACCGGGACGACCCTAAGTTACTAGTTGTAAAAATTACACAAGAAAACCTGGAACTTGTCAAGATGATATTACTCAACCAAAGATGCTACCAAATATTGGGGACTTGCTAGCGATGCTACCAACAAAACCGCCATCAAAACCGCCTTTTACATGAAGAGGGGCGTGTTCGCAAAACCTATGTAGTGAGTAAATTCAGATCGAGCAAGATATACAATCTATTTTTAGGTTCTTAGTAAAACCGTCATACTACTGAGTCTTGTACCTATTGCTAGCACACACTTTCATAAAAGCAATATTCTTTTCCCAAAACATAATCAGAGTCATATTATCAAAACCATTCATCCCAGAAATGATACAATACCCTAAAAAGCTACCAGTTGCCTATCGAAGATCAAGTTTTGAACCGTACATCCAATATGTCTTTCAAAAAAAAAAAAAAAACCTAAATGAAAGTTAACGAGAAACGTTCAAGAAAATCGTCCAACAGAAAGTCTGCTCTTCTTGGAGAAAGTCAACTTTGCGTCTTCAAGAGCCGCTCTCTTCATAGTCAACATCTTGGAAAGCTTTTCGAGTTCCATCTCTTGTCGGGCAATCTCCTCGGCGGAAAGGCTTTCGATTGATGCATCTTTCAACTTTTGGATCTCAGCAAGGCCTTCGACAAACCACGAAGTGTTGAACTCCTTTTCTACGCACACGTCGCGATGGTGCTCCCAGTCGGCAATAACGTCTTCAGAACGGTGTGACCAAATCACCTCACGCATATCCTCGATAGAAGATAAAGCCTCTTCCACACGCTTAACCAAATAAAATCGACTAGTGACTTTCTTGGTTGTAGCCATATGTCCGTGCTTCTCCTGCATTCGGTGTACAACGCCTCATGCTTAGCCGACGCTAAAGCCGCTAACCAAAGACATGACCTGGATATGGAACCAAGTACGGGGATCAAAAATGGCGCCTGCAAGTGGCCTCACGACTCGCAAAGGGTCTTCTTCCATGTCTACGCAACAACCATCGTGAGAATCATCCACCGTGTGAACCACGTCTCGTGCCCCGGCAATTGACTAACTCCCATCTCCAAGTCACTCTGGCGGTGGTCACCGAAGGCAAGTTTTCGTGTGACTCACCCCTAATCGTCCTCCGAACCGGATTCCTCCCCGCAAACTTGAGTTAGACATTTTTCAAAAGAAGAAACAAGAATAAGAAAGAAAAGAAGCGCGAAACTCACCGAACCACTTCCCGAAGAAGAACCAAGTCTTTGCCAGAGGAATCACTCTCGCTTGTTGAACTTTTTCTTTCTCCGACTCATCACCGCTATGAGTAGGCTCAGCGCCGCCGGAATTCCTTGGAAGAAACCGCCGTCTCTCGGCAACATGCAAGGGCAACAAAGCATTAACACTACCGAAGCCCTCAAGGAAACAAACACATGTTCTCACCGAAATTCACGTGTTTTGAGACAACATGAAGAGGCGACACATACCTGGTTATTGTAAGAACTGAAAGATACAAGAGCCGTGGGAGGATCTTGTGAAACCGTCCGGAACCCGCCAGCACGATTCTTCGTTCTCCGTTCTTTGGCATGGGGACTTTCCGAATTGCTAGGCAACTTTCGCTTGGGATCTCTCAACATTGGATACTTCTTCAAAACTGCTGGGGAAGGTTTGCAACAAACGTTTTCCACCACGTTATTCACAAAATTTCGGATCATAATAAACTCGTCGCACCAAAACTCATTATAGCCGAAGGTCGTCGGCTATTACTCTTCCCATTTGAAAGAAGGGAAGACGGATACCCGGCTCAAGGGCACTGGCGTCAAGGGCGACACGCAACGAATCCTTAGGGATCACCGGCCGGTAAACAAGAGGCACCCCTTGATCGAAACCCATGTGACGAGCAAGACGGTCAATATTATAAGCAAATATCCTGGAAAGATCCCACGAAGAAAGACAATATAACCGGCAAGACAAACCAATGAACAGGTTTTCACCAACACTCAAACCGTCATCAGAAGACAAAGACGTGAGTGGAGCAGAAGCAAAGGTGTCCATTTGAGTCACTGACTTATGGATTGGCCCCCATGGACGAAAATTGATTTCATGCAACTTATCAAGAAAACTAACCAAGCTCACGCCAACTCTTGGACGCCTGTTCACCCATCGAAGAATTCGAGAGCCGCCCCAACTTACGGGAAGCGAAGGCATCGCTTTCGGAGCATACTTCTCGAAGTGCTCCCATAGCCAGACTCGCAGAAAAGAAACGTGCACATATGAATCCACTTTCATGAAACCATTCGAAACTTGCATGTTCGCAACTAGGTGATCCAGATGCACATACAAGGAACCAAGGAACAGCTTGCCAATGGGAAGAACTTCACCCTTTGCCAACTTCACAGAGAAGCTCTAATGTACCCCGGTCTTATTCCTTTCTTGCCAGAACCGTCATCAAAAATGTCTCTGGATAACCATAGAGCCAAAAATGCTGCGACATTAAGATCACTGCTTTTCTTTTCAGGCTCCAACTCGTCCGGAAACCATTGAGATATCCACCAACCGTAAGGGCACCTTTCATCCTCTTTCCTGGCGAGTCCTTCGACTTCGCAATGGAGTCTTTCCGAGCAAAATCCCCAACTTAGCGGCCAGGTCATCCCGCATCTTCACCTCACTTTCGATAATTGGATTCTAATATTCCCGCCACTCTAAGATTCAAAGAAGAGAGCCACACTCTCCAAGGAGAAAGTTATCTCACCCCATCTACATATGATTGTATGGGTGTCCAACACCATCTGGAGATGAAAGCAACCAAGCCCGGGATGTCCTTCCTAATGTGGAGATTTACATCAAGTCTTGACAAAGATCAATGATCTGCGCTCGAGTCAAGTTGGTATTTATACGCTCATCGCTCACCATGAACTCAACCCATCCGTCAAAAGAACGCAATGGACTTTGACACATCCTGAAGTCAATGTTGGAAGAGGAATATACCCCTTTATGAAGACAACCGAATCGCTTCTCTGGGCGAACCGAACGTGTCTTCCGTCATCCTCACCACCGGTTAGCAAAGCGGCACAAAACACGGGTGATTCTTCCGAGCAGGGCGAGGGCTCTGTGAAGAATTCATCATCTCGTGTTCGGTTTGGAATTATGAGCATCCTTCGACGAAGTGAAATGTGGTTCAGGTAACATCTTATCGAATTCTTTCGTAACAATTTGGTAATAAGATATCTGCACAAAACAAATGGAGAAAGACGAAGTTATCTCCCTGACACGTAATCATACCCAAAAAAAAAAAAAAGAGAGAGAAGAGTACTCGAAGACATACCTGGAAGCTGGTTTCTCTTTGCCGCTAGTATGAAGAGAGGAAAGAATAAAACGCAGGATGGGGAGAAAGGGGCTTTATATATATAGGCGTGAAAGACTTTGAAATAGGGAAGGATTTCCCTTTTCACCAAAATCACGCGTGTAAGAAACGGGCCCACAAAAGGTGCGACTTCCCAATGCCGCCCAAGTCACGCCTGCAAGCACGGTTTCCAAGCTGCACCGACCCACCAATTACGCCAACCTGCAGGCACACACGGCTTCCCAACTCACGCCAACTTCCCAACGTCGCCTAAGCCGCACGGCCCACCAATTGTGCCACCCTCCCGACTTGTGCAAAACTACCGAGGCAAGGATTCCAAATCATATTTATAAAAGGTCGAGACAAGCCTCCTTCAATTTTCTTTACGGTTTGTCGTTAATAGTTTGTCACCATCTTATGCTTACCTCGCAACAAAGCCCCCGTTCCGAGCTAAGCGGGGGACTTAATGTTGATGGTGGTTTTTAGACAAGGGGTAAAATCGTAAAACCCCATGACCTAGTGTTACCCGCAACACATTAACTAAGAGCATTTAACCCAGGTGTAAATAATTAATAGGGGTATTTTTTCAAAATACCAGATTAGGGTTTTCAACACAGAACCCTAATTCCCAAACCAAGCCGCATACTGCGCACCATGGCAACCATGCCAAACCAAGCCGCATACTGCGCACCATGGCAACAATGCCAAACCAAGCCGCACTCTGCGCACCATGGCAGCAATGACAAACCAAGCCGCACTCTGCGCGCACCATGGCAACCATGCCAAAACAAGCCGCATATTGCGCACCATGGCAAAGAATGCCAAACCAAGCCGCATACTTGGGCACCATGGAAACCATGCCAAACCAAGACGCATATCGCGCACCATGGCAAAGAATGCTTAAACCAAGCCAAAGCATATCACAGACCATGGCAAAGAATGCCAAACCAAGCCGCATATCGCGCACCATGGCAAAAATGCCAAACCAAGCCGCATATCGCGCACCATGGCAAAGAATGCCAAACCAAGCCGCATATCGCGCACCATGGCAACCATGCCAAACCAAGCCGCACTCGCGCACCATGGCAACCATGCCAAACCAAGCCGCACCCTGCGCACCATGGCATCAAGCCATATTTCCAAGCCGCTATGCCTTTGGCCCACGCCCAAATATAGCGCCCTAGGTTTGCAAGACTTGCAACTAGGTCAACATGGCCGCACGTGCCATTGGCACATGCCAACACGTGTCGCAAGCCATATTTCCAAGCCGCTATGCCTTTGGCCCACGCCCAAATATAGCGCCCTAGGTTTGCAAGACTTGCAACTAGGTCAACATGGCCGCACGTGCCATTGGCACATGCCAACACGTGTCGCAAGCCATATTTCCAAGCCGCTATGCCTTTGGCCCACGCCCAAATATAGCGCCCTAGGTTTGCAAGACTTGCAACTAGGTCAACATGACCGCACGTGCCATTGGCACATGCCAACACGTGTCGCAAGCCATATTTCCAAGCCGCTATGCCTTTGGCCCACGCCCAAATATAGCGCCCTAGGTTTGCAAGACTTGCAACTAGGTCAACATGGCCGCACGTACCATTGGCACATGCCAACACGTGTCGCAAGCCATATTTCCAAGCCGCTATGCCTTTGGCCCACACCAAATATAGCGCCTAGACTTGCAAGACTTGCAACTAGGTCAATATGGCCGCACATGCCATTGGCACATGCCAAACTCACACGCCGGTAGTCTAACTTGCAAACCGTGCAACCTACCACCAAGGAATCCCGCACATGCCATTGGCACATGCCAAACACACACGCCGGGTAGCCTAACTTGCAAACCGAGCAACCTACCACCAAGGCATTCCGCACATGCCATTGACACATGTCAAACACACACGCTGGTAGCCTAACTTGCAAACCGTGCAAACCTACCACCAAGGCATTCCGCACATGCCAATGGCAGATGCCACACGCGCCACTAGCAAATACTTGCACTCAAGATGCAACCAACACTCGAGACATCAACACAACCTGGGGATGCTTCTTTAGGGTTTTGGTTTGGCGGTCACAAAGATGCGGCGTACACTACGCTCACATTAAGAAAGCGTGAAAAGGAATAAAGCGGTCAAATAAAAGAGGAAATAATGGTGAAAAACGTTTTCACCCATTAAACCATGCGGTTACCACCTCCTCCCATTATTTCACCCTTTACTCTCTTCCTTCATGAGGCCATGGTACGTTTCAATCTCGACTTGTATAAATAGGTCTTACCTATTTCCACCAGACGACAAGTCTCGGTCAGGAGAAAAATACTACACTCTCAGAAAGGAAACTTTGCAAGCTCTCCCAAAAAGCTTCCACCTCTTGCAAGCTTCCTAAGCTTTCACTTTCTGATACAAGTCGAGATGCTACTCTACCAGAATTATTCTGGCCTCAACACCTTTCTTTGCTTCCCTCCCCAAATCAACCCTTCTCCTCCACTTTGTGACCGAAGCAAGTCCGAACGGCCATTTCTTGGTTTAGGCCGAACTTGTACAGATTGATCTCTCGAATCTATAAAGTGCTCACGTGCAACACATTTGTTTAGGGTTTGAACCAGTTTCTCACTCACCTACCGAATTTACCGAAATTGGCAGAAACGATTTTTACCCATAAACACCTATATAAAGTAGTATTTATAGCGGACACCCAACCTAGCGATTGGAGATCCCATGGTTATCTAGGTTCAAAAGGGACAACCAAGTTATAAATTTATACTCACCAAAAACACCGTGAGAGTTTACTCTCTTTCCCATTTCTATGACGAAACAAAGTGTTTCCCGTCAAGTGAGAGGTTGAGAATTTCTCTTAATGATTCCTATGGCTTATTTTAACTAAGAAAAGTATGGCAGATACTTTCAAATAGGAGATCACCTATATGAGTGTGAAGTGGTGCCGCTTCTATGATAACTATAAGGCTAAGTTAATCTAGAGCACTCGGGAAAACCAACATCGTTCAGGGCCGAAATGAACACAACCGAGAACCGGATATGTAAGGAAATAAACCGTGTGATATCTATTGCATCGGTTTACATCATAAAGTTGGCGGTTCAAGACATCGCGTTCACCGAACAGCTAGTAAACCCGTAGGTATTCACTACGGAAGATTCAAAGCCAAAAGCTATCTCTCCCGATGCAGTTGATGTTAGCGCACAAACTCTTTCTAGTGTCTGTATTAAACTTGCATGAATTTCTATTCAATGTGGGGGATTGTTGGAATTTTTTGAATAGAAATATGAATAGGTGTGTCAACTCACTTGAGTCTTTTCAACATTAGTGTCTTATCCCAAGGGATGTGACTCTCCATTAAGGGTTGTGACTCTTCATGAAAGGACTTCTCCAAGAGTCACCTCTAGCCTATATAAACCCCACTTATTCTCCATTGCAAGTATGTTTTTAGAATCATAAAATTAGTACTAGAAATTTAAGAGTTTGCATGTGTCTTCAAGAGTTAAAAAAGAGTTTGTGCTACATCCATTCGCGTCATTGTTCGGTGTTATCAAGTCTTTGCGAAAAACATCGAGGTATTGTTGAATGTTGGAGACATATGCCGTTAAATCAGAATAAAGATTATATACAGGGCATCAAATGTCTTAAGCAAAGAGATTACTCGCCTCAATACACCCAAGTAAGTTTGTTTAAGTTTTGTGATTGATCATCTTTTTCTATCCTTCTTTTCTTGTTTGTTGTTGGTATTACGAAACGTAATACATAGATGAAAACCGTGTTACAAAGAGTTGTAACGGATGGGTGAATAATACACGAGTTGTATTATTGGAGAATCGGTAACGAAGGTATTTACCCAACAGAAAGTACCAGTGCAATCCAATCCTTGGCAACAAGAGTGCCATCCCCCACAAGTTTCTCCGCGACCGTAACAATATGGTGCGCGAGATGAATCAAACCAGCCTTTACGGCACACCAATGGATAACAAAGAGTCGTTGATACTAGTGCAGCTTACATCGACATTTTTACATGAATTAGCCGTATAAAAGAAAGCCGAAAAAATCACAACCAACACAAACAAAAAATTCATAACATTCTTCTTCTCCATCTGGTACCTATTTCTAGCTTATCTTTTAATTTTGTTAGTGAAATGAATTAATTAATACAAAGCTTACTACGACGATATATGTATCTTAGTAACATCCTTAAGAGTGGACTTTAGATTAAATTATTCCCTAAAAGTTAAGTTTTTTATGAGTTTTCTGACTTCATGTCTGTAACACTAAATGAAAGGGACACTCATGTGCGAAGTTGCCAAGGTACGTAAATACACAACTTCACCCGAAACGAGGAATTGAAAACCAACTATGCGCAACACCTGAAGTGCAAGACATCAAGCAAGGTGCCACACATTCTCAACACCTGATTAAATTGGATGAATTTAAAAAATGAATAGGCCACGGTTTTCTAAGGGTTTTAAAGTTCAAATTAATAACTGACCAATTTCGAGTTTTAATGGATTTGATGGTTTGGGGTTCATATATCTTTAATTGTCGATCAATTTCGGAAACGAACGACCTGTTGCACTTCTATTTGATAACGTGACTGACGAAATATATTTTTTTTGATCCCATAAGAGTTCTCTCCCTTCACAACCCCGCCATCAACATTCTTCCTTCTGATAAGACTAAAATTGTAGGGGTTAAATATCGCATAGCCGATAATCATGCGAAGCAACTGAATTGAAAAGGGACGAATGGTATTCGCACATGGCATATCCTAAATGACGGAATCAGTGACGTCATAAGATCGCGGAAAAGTGTGGAATCTATGCGAAGTTGAGGAGCACGCTCAAGAAGGCCAGATACATGGGTGCGAAGACATCGCACGAGAGATCCGAAAATAGGGGCTTTCGTAGCTGTCCTCCATTATGTAAAATCCCTATATATAGAACCAGCCACCCTTGTGGTGAGGGAGAGATCTTTTGAGAGTTGAGATAGAAATTTAGAAGAGAGAAAGTTATTTGCTTCCCGAGTTAGGGTTTAATCTCCTTTGTATTGATTTCTATACTTAATAAAAATCTCTTTAAGTGTTCTTCACAAGGATTTCATAATTTACTATATAGATTGTTTAAGGGGTGTAGTAGTAGGATTTTCTACTACTACATTTTGGCGCTAGAATACAGCTCGGGAATGTGATCGCACTGTTTGTGAAAATTTTAAGTTGAGTTCTTTTTCAAAATTTCTTTTAAGAAGGTGTGTATGGGTAAAAATCGTTTCGCCGGGTTTAAATTCGGTAGGTGAGTGAGAAACTGGTTCAAACCCTAAACAAATGTGCTGCACGTGAGCACTTTATAGATTCGAGAGATCAATCTGTACAAGTCCGGCCTAAACCAAGAAATGGCCGTTCCCGGACTTGCTTCGGTCACAAAGTGGAGGAGAAGGGTTGATTTGGGGAGGAAGCAAAGAAAGGTGTTGAGGCCAGAATACTGGGAGAGTAGCGTCTCGACTTGTATCAGAAAGTGAAAGCTTAGGAAGCTTGCAAGAGGTGGAATTTGGGAGAGCTTGCAAAGATGCCTTTCTGAGAGTGTAGTATTTTTCTCCTGACCGAGACTTGTCTCTCGGTGGAAATAGGTAAGACCTATTTATACAAGTCGAGATTGAAACGTGACTCTGGCCTCATGAAGGAAGAGAGTAAAGGGTGAAATAATGGGAGGAGGTGGTAACCGATTTGGTGTTAATGAGTGAAAACGTTTTCACCATTATTTCCTCTTTTATTTGACCGCTTTATTCCTTTTCACGCTTTATTAATGTGAGCGTAGTGTACGCCGTAAGTCAGACCGCCAAACCAAAACCTGGAAAGCATCCCCCGCTTTGTGTTGATATCTCGAGTGTTGGTTGCACCTTTAGTGCAAGTGGCGCCGCTAGTAGCGTGTGGCATGTGTGGCATGTGCCATTGGCATGCACGGTTTGCAAGTTAGGCTACCAAAGTGTATGTTTGGCATGTGCCAATGACATGCGTGGCCGTTAAGGCCGTTGCTTTGGTAGGAAAAGATGCTAGCGAGCATGTTTGGCATGTGCCAATGGCATGCGGGGCGTTAGGGGCCAAGGCTTTGGTAGAAAAAGCCGCTAGCGAGCATGTTTGGCATGTGCCAATGGCATGCGGGGCCGTTAGGGCCGTGGATTTGGTAGAAAAAGCCGCTAGCGAGCATGTTTGCCATGTGCCAATGGCATGCGGGGCCGTTAGGGGCCGTGGCTTTGGTAGAAAAATCTGCTAGCGAGCATGTTTGGCATGTGCCAATGGCATGCGGGGCCGTTAGTGGCCGTGGTTTTGGTAGAAAAGCCGCTAGCGAGCATGTTTGGCATGTGCCAATGGCATGCGGGGCAAGTTAGGGCCGTGGCTTTGCAGTAGAAAAAGCCGCTAGCGAGCATGTTGGCATGTGCCAATGGCATGCGGGCCGTTAGGGCCGTGGCTTTGGTAGAAAAAGCCGCTAGCGAGCATGTTTGGCATGTGCCAATGGCATGCGGGGCCCTTAGGGCCGTGGTTTTGGTAGAAAAAGCCGCTAGCGAGCATGTTTGGCATGTGCCAATGGCATGCGGGGCCGTTAGGGCCGTGGCTTTGGTAGAAAAAGCCGCTAGCGAGCATGTTGGCATGTGCCAATGGCATGCGGGGCCGTTAGGGCCGTGGCTTTGGTAGAAAAGCCGCTAGCGAGCATGTTTGGCATGTGCCAATGGCATGCGAGCCGTTAGGGCCGTGGCTTTGGTAGGAAAAGCCGCTAGCGAGCATGTTGGCATGTTCCATTGGCATGCGTGGCCGACTTGGCCTAGGTTGCGTGGTTCGTAAGCCTAGGGCGCTATATTTGGCATGCGTCAATGGCATAGCGGCTTGGAAATATGGCTTGTGGTACGTGTTGGTATGTGTTAATGGCACGTACGACCATGTTGACCTAGTTGCACGTTTTGCAAGCCTAGGGCGCTATATTTGGCATGTGCCAATGGCATAGCGGCTTAGTTTGGCATGGTTGCCAATGAATGTGATACGTAGTTTGGTTTTAGCGTTGTTGCCCATGGTGCGCAAAGATGCGGCTTGGTTTGGCGTTGTTGCCATGGTGCGCAGAGTGCGGCTTGGTTTGGCATGGTTGCCATGGCGCGCAGAGTGCGGCTTGGTTTGGCATGGTTGCCACGGTGCGCAGAGTGCAGCGCTTGGTTTGGCATGGTTGCCATGGTGCGCAGAGTGCGGCTTGGTTTGGCATGGTTGCCATGGTGGCATTGTTGCGCAGAGTGCGGCTTGGTTTGGCATGGTGCGCAGAGTGCGGCTTGGCTTTTGGAATTAGGGTTCGTGGTCGAAACCCTAATCTGGTATTTTGAAAAATACCCCTATTAATTATTTACACCGGGTTAAATGCTCGTAGTTAATGTGTTGCGGTAACACTAGGTCATGGGGTTTTTCGATTTTACCCCTTGTTAAAAAAACCACCATCAACATTAGGTCCCTGCTTAGCTCGGAACAGGGGCTTTGTTGCGAGGTAAGCATGAGATGGTGACAAACTATCAACAACAAAACGTAAAGAGAATTGGGGAGGCTTGTCTGACTTTTTATAGATAGGATTTGGAAACCTTGCATCTGGTAGTTTTGCACAAATTGGGAGACGCAATGGCACAATTAGTGGGGCCATAGGTGCAACTTGGGCGACGTTGGGAAGTTGGCGTGAGTTGGGAAACTGAGCGTGCTAGCTGGTGGGACCGGCGCGATGTGGAAGCTGTGCGTGCTTGCAGGCGTGACTTCGGCGGTCGTAGGGAAGTCGGGCACCCTTGTGGGCCCGTTCCTTACACGCACGATTTTTGGCAAAGGGAACTCCTTCCCTATTTCGTAAACTTCACACCCATATATAAAATCCCTTGCACTTTGTTCTTTCATCTTTTTATACTAGCGGCAAAGAGAAACGTCCCGTGTATGTCTTCCAGTACTTTTCTTTTCCCCTTTTTCACGTAGGTGTAAACCCTAAGAGTAGGCGCTTTCACAATCCTTGCACAAGATTTCTTGGCGTGCATCTTGTAGGAAATATTGTATATATGCAACCAAGGGAAATATTGCATATATTATTCGAACCCGTAGAAATATTGCATATATGAATTTTCGGTCCCGAAAGAAATATTTGAACTGTCAAGAAAATACTGCGTGTGTATTTTTAACCCGAGAGAATGCTCCATATATATTTTGATTCCTTGAACCCGAAGAACGATACTGTAGGCGTATTTGAGCCCGTATGAAATACTGCGTGTGTATTTTGAACCCGTAGAGAACACTGTATGAATCCCGAAGAAGAATACTGTGTATAGGCTTCATATGACTTCGAACCCGCAGAAAATATTGTATATATGATTTTTCGGTTCCTGAAAGAAATACCGCGCGTGCAATTTTGAACCAGTAGAAAAAATGCTCCATATATAATTTTGAACCCGAAGAAGGATACTGTAGACAGACTTGAACCCGTATAAAATGTCGCGTATATAGTCTCGAACCCGAATAAAATGCTGCGTATATAGTCTTGAACCCGAATAAAATACGCCCTCCTCTTTTTTTTTTTTTTTTTTTGTTGGGTGCGATTATGTGTCAGGGAGATAACTTCGTCTTTCTCCGTTTGTTTTGCGCAGATATCTTATTACCAAATTGTTATGAAGAAATCTGATAAGATGTTACCTGAACCAAATTTCGCTTCGTCGAAGGATGCTCATAATTCCAAACCGAACACGATGATGAATTCTTTCACTAGAGCCCTCGCCCCGCTTCGGAAGAATCACCCCAGTGTTTCGTGCCAATTTTGTTAACCGGTGGTGAAGATGTGAAGAAGACACGTTCGGTTCGCCCGGCAGAGCACCATACGGTTCGTCTTCATAAAGGGGTATATTCTTCTTCCAACATTGACTTCAGGATGTGTCTAAGCCCATTGCGTTCTTTTTGATAGATGGGTTGAGTTCATGGTGAGCAATGAGCATATAAATACCAACTTGACTCGAGCGCAGTCATTGATGCTGTCAGGGCTTCCGCTAATCTCCGTTAGGAAGGATATCCCAGGCTTGGTTGCTTTCATATCCGTGATGGTGTTCTGACACCCATACGATCATATGTAGATGGGGTGAGATAACTTTCTCCTTGGAGAGTGTGGCTCTTTGTCAATCTTCCAGAATCGGGGATCTTAAGATCCAATTATCCGAAAGTGAGGTGAAGATGCGGGATGACCTTGCCGCTAAGTTGGCGGATTTCGCTCGGAAAGACTCCATTGCGAAGTCGAAGGACTCGTCCGGAAAGAGGATGAAAGGTGCCCTTACAGCTTGGTGGATATCTCAATGGTTTCCACGAGTTGGAGCCCGAATGTAAAAGCGTGCTGATCTTCATGTTGCAGCATTTTTGGCTCTCTCGGTTGTCTAGAGACATTTTTGATGACGGTTCGCAAGAAAGGAATAAGACCAGAGAGTTGCTAGCAATTGCCGTGAAGTTGGCAAAGGGTGAAGTTCTTCCCATTGG
Organism: Papaver armeniacum; assembly: GCA_023531295.1. NCBI lineage: Eukaryota > Viridiplantae > Streptophyta > Magnoliopsida > Ranunculales > Papaveraceae > Papaver > Papaver armeniacum. Next base: position 30,773 of record JAJJWW010002025.1, on the reverse strand, counting down.
CAAGTCGTTCCTTGGTTCCCCGTATGTGCATCTCGGATCACTTAGTTGCAAACATGCAAGTTTCGAACGGTTTCATGAAAGTGGATTAATATGTGCACGTTGCTTTTCTGCAAGTCTGGCTATGGGAGCACTTTGAGAAGTATGCTCCGAAACCGTTGCCTTCGCTTCCCGTGAGTTGGGGAGGCTCCCGAATTCTTCGATGGGTGACCATGCGTCCAAGAGTTGGCATGAGCTTGGTTAGTCTTCTCGATAAGTCGCATGAAATCAATTTTCGCCCATGGAAACCGGTCCATAGGTCGCTGACTCAAATTGACACCTTTGCTTCGCTCCGATCATGTCTTTGTCTTCCGATGGCGATTTGAGCGTTGGTGAAAACTTGTTTATTCAAAGCCGCATGTCCTGTTATATGCCGTCTTTCTTCATGGGGTCTTTCCGTATAGCCGCTACAATATTGACCGTGCCGCTCGTAACATGGGTTTCGATCAAGGGGTGCCTCTTGTTTACCAGCTGGTGATCCCTAAGGATTCATTGCGTGTCGCCCTTAACGCCAGTGCCCTTTGAGCCGGTATCCGCCTTCCCTTCTTTCAAATGGGAAGAGTAATCTCGACGACCTTCGGATATAATGAGTTCTCCAGTGTGACGAGTTTATTATGATCCGAGACTTTGTGAATAACGTGGTGGAGAAAGTTCGTTGTAAACCTTCCCCAAATAGCTTTTGAAGAAGTATCCAATGTTGAGAGATCCTGCCTAAAGTTGCCTAGCAACTCGGAAAGTCCCTGGCCAAGGAACGGAGAACGAAGAATCGTGTCATGGGTTCCTGGACGATTTCAAAAGATCCTCCCGCGGCTCTTGTGTCTTTCAGTTCTTCCAATAACCAGGTATGTGTCGCCTCTTCATTGGTTTGTCTCAAAATACGTGAATTTCGGCTGAAAACATGTGTCTTGTTTCCTTCAGGCCTTCGGTAGTGTTAATGCTTTCGCGCCCTTGCACGTTGCCAGGAGACGGCAATTTCTTCAAAGAATTCCAGAAGACCGAGCCTTCTCATAGCGATGATGAGTCAGAGAAAGAAGAAGGTTCGACAAGTGAGAGTGATTCCTCCGCAGCACTGGTTCTGCTTTCGGGAAGTGGTTCGGTGAGTTTCGTGCTTCTTTTCCTTCTTCTTCTGTTTCCTCTTTTTGGAAAATACCTAACTCAATTTCGTGGAGGAACTGGTTCGGAAAATGATCTTGAGGTAGAGCCACACGAGAACTTGCCTTTGGTGACCACCGTTGGTAACTTGGAGATGGGAGCTAGCCGATTGCCGGGCACAGATGTGGTTCAAATGGTGGATGATTCTCGGATGGTTGTTGCCGTAGACATGGAAGAAGACCTTTTGCGAGTCGTGCGACCCGTTGCAGGTGCCACTTTTGATCCCCCGTACTTGGTTCCTTATTCAGTCATGTGTTGGTTGGCGGCTTCACAGTGCCGGCTAAGTATGAGGCGTTGTATACCCGAATTTGGGAGAAGTACCGACATATGGCCACAACCAAGAAGGTCACTAGTCGATTTGCGCTAGTTAAGCGTGTGGAGGAGGCTTTATCTTCCATCGAGGATATGCGCGAGGTGACTGGGTCACACTATTTCTCAAGACGTCATTGCCAACCGGGAGCATCATCGCGACGTGTGCGTGGCAAAGGAGTTCAACACTTCGTGGTTCGTCAAGGCCTTGCCGAGATCCAAAAGTTGAAAGATGCAGCAATCGAAAGCCTTTCCGCCGAGAAGATTGCACGACAGAGGTGGAACTCGAAAGGCTTTCCAAGATGTTGACTACGAAGAGAGCGGCTCTTGAAGATGCAAAGTTGATTTTCCCAAGAAAAGCAGATCACCGATGATTTTCCTTGAACGTTTCTTGTCAAACTTTCATTTAGGTTTTTTTTTTTTTTTGAAAGACATATTGGATGTCCGGTTTAAAGCTTGACCTTTGATAGACAAACTGGTAGCTTTTTTAGGGTATCAGATTATTTCGGGATAAATGGTTTTGATAATATGACTCGATTATGTTTTGGGAAAGGAATGTCGCTTTTATGAAAGTGTGTGCTAGCAATAGGCACAAGAGTATGACGGTTTTATTAAGAACCTAAAACAGATCTTTTATCTTGCCCAATTTAAATTTACTCACTTGCAAACACGCCTCTTTCCAAGTAAAAGGCGTCTTTGCTGGTAGCATCGCCATTAGTCCCCAATTGCCGATAGCGTCTTCGCCGAGTCCCCGTTCGGGTGTAGTTTTAACAACATAACCGGTTGTCTGGGCGGGGTGAGTCGGAGTCATAAGTCCCCAATCGCCGGTAGCATCTTCAACGAGTCCCCGCTTTTAGTGTTTTTTACAACTGGTAACCGGGTCGAAAGAACGAGAGATCGAAAGTCCCCCTACATTGTGACATCCGATAGATCAATCCTCCCGTCAATGGTCGCCAATTGTTTATGGGTAAAAATCGTTTCGCCGATTTCGAAATTCGGTAGGTGAGTGAGAAACCTGGTTCAAACCCTAAACAAATGTGCTGCACGTGAGCACTTTATAGATTCGAGAGATCAACCAGTACAAGTCCGGCCTAAACCAAGAAATGGCCGTTCCGCACTTGCTTCGGTCACAAAGTGGAGGAGAAGGGTTGATTTGGGGAGGGAAGCAAAGAAAGGTGTTGAGGCCAGAATACCTTCGGGGAGAGTAGCGCCTCGACTTGTATCGTAAAGTGAAAGCTTTAGGAAGCTTGCAAGAGGTGGAAGCTTTTTGGGAGAGCTTGCAAAGTTGCCTTCGTCCGAGTGTAGTATTTTTCTCCCCGACCGAGACTTGTCTCTGGTGGAAATAGGTAAGACCTATTTATACAAGTCGAGATTGAAAGTACCTGGCCTTATGAAGGAAGAGAGTAAAGGGTGAAATAATGGGAGGAGGTGGTAACCGATTTGGTGTTAATGAGTGAAAACGTTTTCACCATTATTTCCTTTATTTGACCGCTTTATTCCTTTTCACGCTTTCTTAATGTAAGCGTAGTGTACGCCGCAAGTCAGACCGCCAAACCAAAACCCCGGAAAGCATCCCCGCCTTGTGTTGATATCTCGAGTGTTGGTTGCACCTTTAGTGCAAGTGGCGCCGCTAGTAGCGCGTGTGGCATGTGCCATTGGCATGTGCGAATGCCTTAGTGGTAGGTTGCACGGTTTGCAAGTTAGGCTACTAGCGTGTATGTTTGGCATGTGCCAATGACATGCGTGGGTCAGTTAGGGCCGTTGCTTTGGTAGGGAAAAAGCCGCTTTGAGCATGTTTGGCATGTGCCAATGGCATGCGTGGCCGTTAGGCCGTGGCTTTGGTAGAAAAGCCGCTAGCGAGCATTTTGGCATGTGCCAATGGCATGCGGGGCCGTTAGGGCCGTGGCTTTGGTAGAAAAAGCTGCTAGCGAGCATGTTTGGCATGTGCCAATGGCATGCGGGGCCATTAGGGCCGTGGTTTTGGTAGAAAAAGCCGCTAGCGAGCATGTTGGCATGTGCCAATGGCATGCGCAATAGAGCCGTGGCTTTGGTAGAAAAAGCCGCTAGCGAGCATGTTGGCATGTGCCAATGGAATGCGGGGGCCGTTAGGGCCGTGGCTTTGGTAGAAAAAGCCGCTAGCGAGCATGTTTGGCATGTGTCAATGGCATGCGGGGCCATTAGGGCCGTGGTTTTAGTAGAAAAAGCCGCTAGCGAGCATGTTTGGCATGTGCCAATGGCATGTGGGGCCGTTAGGGCCGTGGCTTTGGTAGAAAAAGCCGCTAGCGAGCATGTTGGCATGTGCCAATGGCATGCGGGGCCGTTAGGCCGTGGCTTTGGTAGAAAAGCCACTAGCGAGCATGTTTGGCATGTGCCAATGGCATCGTGGCCGTTAGGGCCGTGGCTTTGGTGGAAAAGCTTTAGCGAGCATGTTGGCATGTGCCATTGGCATGCGTGGCCGACTTGGCCTAGGTTGCGTGGTTCGTAAGCCTAGGGCGCTATATTTGGCATGCGCCAATGGCATAGCGGCTTGGAAATATGGCTTGTGGTACGTGTTGGTATGTGCTAATGGCACGTACGGCCATGTTGACCTAGTTGCACGTTTTGCAAGCCTATGGCGCTATATTTGGCATGTGCCAATGGCATAGCGGCTTAGTTTGGCATGGTTGCCAATGAATGTGATACGTAGTTTGGTTTTAGCGTTGTTGCCCATGGTGCTAGCATGCGGCTTGGTTTGGCTTTGTTGCCATGGTGCCAGAGTGCGGCTTGGTTTGGCATGGTTGCCATGGGCGTTACGTAGTGCGGCTTGGTTTGGCATGGTTGCCACGGTGGTTTGCAGAGTGCGGCTTGGTTTGGCATGGTTGCCACGGCAGCGCAGAGTGCGGCTTGGTTTGGCATGGTTGCCATGGTGCGCAGAGCGGCGCTTGGTTTGGCATGGTTGTCATGGTGCGCAGAGTGCGGCTTTGGTTTGGCATGGTTGCCATGGTGCGCAGAGTGCGACTTGGTTTGGCATGGTTGCCATGGTGCGCGAGTGCGGCTTGGCTTTTGGAATTAGGGTTCTAGCCGAAAACCTAACTGCAGTATTTTGAAAAATACCCCTATTAATTATTTACACCGGGTTAAATGCTTTTAGTTAATGTGTTGCGGGTAACAATAGGTCATGGGGTTTTCGATTTTACCCCTTGTTAAAAAACCACCATCAACAAGGGTTTCTTATTGTTCTAGTTTTTGAAAGATTTTAATCGTTTTTGTGAAAATAAAACATGTGGGATCACCCATTAAAACCACAATTTCCAATTAGGAATGAAGTTCTATAGAATAAATACTCTTTTGAAAAGCAAAGTTTATGAGATCCGAAAAGATTTCCATAGAGATAGGAGAGAAGTTACCCATAGATTTGAATTTGAGGTGGTCTCGCACATAAAAGAAAGAATAACCAGTTGATGCGAGAAGAAGAGCGAGTAAGCATGCATACAATACATGGATCGAGTAGATCCACAGGAATAGTAAAGAATGTCGGAGCAAAAGAAGGGAATAAACGTCTCAGTGCAATATTATGGATTTCAAAGTGCATGACTCACAAGACAAATCCACAAGCGTGATTACAAAGGAAGGAAGATCCCAACGGTCGAAAAGATATCACCCTTGCGCACGAATGGCAAAAACAGAAGATCATGTTTGAAGCAGATGGCATACCACAAAGAAGCTGGGGACGAACAGATCCATTGGTAGTAACTGTACCTGCGCGAAGAGTGATGAAGGACGAAGGTGCGAAAAACTTAGAGGAATGAGAGATCTTTTTGAGAGTTGAGATATAAATTTAGGAGAGAGGAAGTTATTTTCTTCCCCGAGTTAGGGTTTTATCTCCTTTGTATTGATTTCTATACTTAATAGAAATCTCTTTAAGTGTTCTTCACAATGATTTCATAATTTACTATATAGATTGTTTAAGAGGTGTAGTAGTAGGATTTTCTACTACTGCAAAAATAACCATACTAGAGGAGATTCTAAACTTTCTTAGAGATTAATAATAATCAAAACTTTTGTTAATCAATTTCCTCCCACAATCAAAATGTACAAAACCCAAGATTAAATGTTCTAAATGTTTAGTAACATAATAATAGAGTCAGATTAGTTTAATGTTATTAACGGTCGTTAATTTAATGGTCATTCAATTGCTGAAGTGAACAAATGTAAACATCTATCATCATCACTTGGGAGCGACATATATCATATAAAATTTGGACACCCAAACCATGTCATGTGTATTTATAACTTTTGGTGTGACATATATAATTGTCTGAGATTAAAAACGAACGCGCGATGAACACGCAAAGATGGTGAACCTATATATAAATAAAATGTGGATGGCCATTGGCTCACTCGGTCAAGGAGCTTACTTTCAAACTTGTGATTAAACAGTCCGGGTCGTTGATAAAATGCATACAAATGTATATATATGGGCATGCATTTATAAGCTGTCAGATTTTCAATTATAAAGATACAATTACTAATTAAATGTATTTAAAATATGACAACTTAATGGTACATGTTATGAAATCGATTGTACGAGAAAATGGTCTTCTAAAAATAAAGTTTATCATTTTTTTTTTTTTTTTGGATAGTTTATGGTATCCGTTTCTAGTCAATTATCTCCCACTTGAGACTTTGAAATTCAAAGCCATGTATATATTATCCTTGCATTTTTAGGGGCGACCCCAAAAGAATTAGGGGCGACTTTTTTATTCCCAACCCATATACACCGTTAAGGGATGTCAAAAACGCATGAGAATACGTTAATGCCCTTACATAATCGAAGCTATTTTGTGCCCGATTATTATAAAGCAATCGAAGCTTAGTAACGATATTATACTACCGATTAATCTCTATTTTGTGCTAAACTCGTATCGGCTTCTATAACAATCCAGTAGGAACAAGAACCCCACGAGACTACCAATCGTTAAAGTATAGAAATAAGAAATCTTTAGAATTTTGCAATGGTGAAATTTGGGGCTCTTATATAATCGAGACAAATAAAAAATGTCTAAGCTAACGATTTAGGGCTTCCCATAATCGGGATGGTAAAAGTAACAATTCCTACCGATTATGGTAGATTTCAAATTTCCTGCAATGAAGGATTATAGAAAAATCTCATTTTGGGGGCAACCTATAATCGGAGGTTGGGTAATCTATTTATCTTCCGATTATGGCTACATCCAAAACACGAACCGATGGTTATGGTCGGCTCTCTACCTTCAAAACTATGGAATTTGGCAAAGGTTCAATTTGGGGCTTCCAATAATCGGAGGTTATAAGTAACCCCCTACCGATTTTGGGCTACTCAACAATCGGTAGATAATGAGGTAGTATTACCTACCGATTAATAATCGTTTGACGATAAACTAAAGTCAACCTAAATTCATTTCATTTCATTTTCTTTTCAACTTCAACTTCAACTCCTGTTCTCCTCTTTCCTTCCGATTGCAGAGAGGAAAACTCTCCCCTCTCCTCACTATACATCGTTCATCTTCGAATTGAATCATCGTCGATTATTCTCTATAAAGATGAAAGAAAAGGAACGTAAGAAAGATCGAACCAAAAACGTAGTGCGCGGTGAGGGATCCGAATATTGGATTGCATGCCCATAATAAAGAGGTTTTAACTCACGAACCCGAAGAACACGAAAAAGATGAAGTCCCCGATGTAGGCGATACCGATAGCCAAACTCTCGGGCAACTTGAAATGGCGCCGATTAAGTAAGATTCTACCATTCATTTGGTTTATATTGCTTCAATTCGACGAATCCATGTTTTTTTTTTGGGGGTTCAGGTTATTACCTGATTCGGTAGGTTAGTTATTGTTTTAAACTTCCTATTGTGGTCGAATTCTTCATTTCACGAGAACATTTGTCATATTCGGTTGGTAAATATTTAGGTTTCTTACCGATTATAGAACGTTTTTCATTGCGAGGCCTAAATCGATCATAATCGGAAGTTAATTGTGTTTTTTCCTTCCGAATATACTAGGAAGATCAAGTATTAGAGACGCAATAATCGGGTGATATATTTTGTAATTTCCTTCCGATTGTTTAGGTGAACCACTTGAGTAATTTCCGGACACAAAGTGATGCATATTCGGTAGAAATTAGTTTTGTGAGGCTTCCGATTGTGATGCATTCTAAGGTTGGACTTTTCATGACTTTCGATAATTGGTATTCGAGGGTTATGTTGAAATTTAGCTTCCGATTATTGTGTGTAGATAAACATATTCGAACACCAAAAATTTTCTTTTTGTTTCCGATTATACGTATTCGGTAGCTTTAGGTGAATTGATATTTACGATTGAGTGTAATCGGAGGCATTTGGTTTACTCAACCAACCGAATATGTATATTCGGTAGCGTTGGTTTTACATTAACTTCCGATTATATGGTTTACTTTCTTTTGTACTTTCTTTTTTGTTGTTTAGGGATAGGCGAGGTAAAAATCGAAGATGCAATTCTCTCACCTAGTGCAAGGAAGGAAAGGCATCAAGCCGACAGCTAGTGCAAGTAGAGCTAGAGACGCTTCAAGTGCTCAAGATGGAACTCAACAAGCAATTCAAGAAGCTATTCAACCTAGTGCCCCTCAATCGAACCTGGTTCAAGAAGGTGTTCAACCAAGTTCCTCTCAATCACAGCCAATCCAAGAAGGTGTTCAACCAAGTGCTCTCAATCACAACCAATCCAAGAAGGTGTTCAACCAAGTGCTCCACCATCACAACCAGAAATTGAAATAGAAGCACCCGAAGAAGTTGGACTAGCCGAAAAGAAAAATCCTCCTCGAAAGAAAGCGAAACACCTTGTCCGAGATGAATCAAGGTGAAGGATATTCCGAAGGTGTAATCCTTGGGATGCCGGAGGATGGAGGAGAATTTTTATTTGGATACAAAGAATCCTTGGCCGAGAAATATATGAAACCGAGGTAATGATCTTATCCATTTTATTAACCTATTATGTTTTTCTTCATAATACTTTTAAGGGCTATAGTTTTAGGTTATTCTAATTTTATTTTTTAACTTTTCATGTGTTTATTAGTATCATTCCGATGCGTTCGTTTACTCAAAGCGACCGCCGCACCAACAAAAATGCTAGATTGGCCTTTGAAGGATAAATGTGAAAGGTTCAAGACCATTATTGCAAATTCAGGGTTGGATGATGCTGCGGAGAACTCAATGTTGGAACATGACCGGGTGGCTATATCAGCGTTTGTGGAGAGACTTTATCCTGAGACCGATACCTTCCATATGCCGTTTGGGGAGATGACGATAACCCCTGATGATGTTGTGAAGATTCTTAAACTCCCCGTCCATGGCAAGGGTGTTAGGGATGAGTTCACTAAGCAATTGGAATAGAAGAAACTTTATGATCTGACTAAGAAGTGTTTGGGTTGGGATGAAGAAACATCAACAACTGAGTTCAACATATGCATGAAGTATAGAACTAGACAAGTTCAACATGGGTATTCCGATGGATACATTCAATGGCACCAAGAAAAAGAAGAGGAAGGAACTTTAACCGATGAGCAAGTCAACCACGCGCCCACATCTCCTATGTGTATTGGGATGTGTCATTTTCCCCAATGCTAGTGGCAATCGGGTCGACGCAAACCTTTTACAACTTCGGATCCTCTTGATAAAGTGCATGAGTACTCATGGGGCACCGACATGCCATGCGTGGTTGATGGAAGAGTTGAGAAAGGCGTCGAGGCTTGGAATTATCCAAGTGGCCGGAACGTGAGTCTACTACAGGTATTGTTTACTAACTCTACATACTTGGTTATTTTTTTATTTTTCTACTATTGAAGAATCAATTTCCTAATACTTGCGAAAATGACAATATAGACATGGATCAACGACCAATTCCTATCTTGGGATTGGCAATTGAAAAAATTTCTAAGCTAACGATTTAGGGCTTCCCATAATCGGGATGGTAAAAGTAACAATTCCTACCGATTATGGTATATTTCAAATTCCCTTACATGAAGGATTTTAGAAAAAATTCATTTTGGGGCAACCCATAATCTGGATGGTTTGGTAATATATTGAACTCCCGATTAACGCTGCATCCAAAACACGAACCAAGTGGCTATGGCTGGCTATGTACAATCAAAACCTATGAAATATGGCAAAGGTTGGATCTGGGGCTCGTTATAATCGGTGGGTTATATAATTATATACCCTACCGGATTATGGCATTTCAAAATTCATTACGTGAAGGATTTTAGAAAAACTCATTTTGCGGCAACTTATAATCGGTAGTTTATGTAACCTATTAGGATTCCGATTATGGCTACATCCACAGCTCAAGCCAAGTGGTTATGGTTGGCTCGCACCCTCAAAAACCTATGGAATTTGGACAAGGTTGAATATGGGGCTCCTTATAATCGTTAGTCTTACAAGTTGGATAAGCTACCGATTATAAAAGGGATTATTAGCCGAAGTATCTACACAATAATCAGTAGGAATAGTTTCAATTTAACCTATCGATTCACCTGTAAACTACCGATTATGGTGTTGGCTGATAGACGCATTTATGTGTCTAGTTTGTCCTCAATGTTTCGTATTGTTAGTACTCGTTTTTGTCCTTATTATGGTGTTTTGTGTGTTTTTAGGTATTTTTTGGAAATAAAGATTGTTGGAAAATTCGGCTCGAAAAGATGCTCGGAACACCCTGGAGGACATTTGCTATTCGGACTCCCACTTTGGATAAGGGGTAACCCAATTACTAAGGGGCACCCAACTGATATTCGCACCCCCAGCTGTTGGATAAGGGATGACCTTTTTCTTCATTTGAATTTTATTTTTGGCGGGAAAATGGTGGCAATTGGAAGATTTTCAATTCGTCATTTGGAGGGGTTTTAATGCGATTCAATGGTGAAATTTCATGGGATGACTTGATTTAGCGTAACGGGGGTTGGTATGGGTCGATTCGTCGTCTAAATTTGGCTAGATAACTCGCGAGAGGAAATGAGGCAGCACGTCATGGATGGAGATATTCACGGATTTGCATGAGTTGGACCGGAGTTTGCGCATGCTAGGATGACTCTAACAACCATTGGGAAGGTGTCATAGATAAATAAGCAGAGTTTGTAGGCGCAAGGCGCGTGAAGAGGTGAAAAAGGAAAAAATATCCCGTATCTTGCATGGAGAATAATCAAAAATATGTTGCAATTACACGCGACATTTTGCTTTTGTCGGGTTATAAATAGGTCTTTGGGAGGTCGTAGGAGAGTTTGGGGAGAGTTTAGAGCGTCAACAGATCGAGAAAATCAAGTTACATGATTATTCTCGCTCGTCGCACCAAGAACACAAAGAACATTCAACGCATGCGTGACAGTTGTTTATGCTACAGTGATACGACTCACAGCCGAGGGTCATAATATGGAAGACAGTCTTAAAAGCAACAGTAACAGTTTTTATCGTTCTTTGTAACATTGTTTGCAACAATTATAATCGTTGCAAACACCTGATTTTCATCATTTTCTCCATTTCATCATTTGTACACCTCCCTTTGAGCAATAAAAATGAGTTTTGAGCGTGTTTCCAACATGATGAGCTAGAACCCATCACCTGGGACGACGGAGGAAGCCGAATTTCATACATGGGTAATTTTAATTAATTCTTTTTATGACTTTTGCACTAATTAAAATTGAATTATGATTTGATTAAATTAGTTATTATTTTATTAGATGGGTCATGCTTGCTTAAATGTTTGATGTCCCATGCTTACGATTTATAACTAATATTTTGAGAATCTACCTTGGCAAAAATAAGAGTCCATGTTTTTATTTGTTGAGCTATAATTGTTAAAAGAATTAATATTTGAATCTTTTGTTATGAGTTTGGCGGAATCCTGAATCCTGCTCCTCTCTTCATCCTGTGATAATATTTGTATATATTTTTCTTTTATTTTCTTTTATTAATTTTGAAATCGATCTCATCAAGTCCGAGTGAACGATAACCTTTTTGCTACAACAAACAAATTAAAAACTTTATTATTGGCTCCCGATTATATAAGGACATATTGGCCATTTCGAAAAATCGAAGATAAGGGTAGCTTAGATTTACGTTTGGGTGACCTTTTTTGTCTTTTAATGTTGCCCCTAATTCTTTTGGGGTCGCCCCTAAAAATGCCAGGTATATTATTATCTTTCTAGGTGTTCACACGAACGTCTGCTTCACTAACTCACCGGTCCTGATCAATTGATCACCTTCTTAAGCTCTGTTTTTCATGAGCACATGCACTTCAAGTCATTGTTTTCCTTATGGAATTTGGGCCATAAATTGAATTCCCAGTCTAAAGATTGTGATCTATCGGGATGAAGAAGATAATAACACAACAGCTGACCCTTATTCTCATCATCTCGTGTATGTCCATGCTTGCCCTGAACGTTCATTGCCTTGTTGGGATAGATTTCTACAACGCCGACATCAACATTCTTCCTACCGGTAGGACTAAAGTAACCATACTAGAGGAAATTTTAATCTTTCTTAGAAATTAATAATAATCAAAACCTTGCTTTACAAATTGATCAATTTCCTCAAATATTCTTCTCAGTCCTCGGACCTAGATTTGTAGGGCAAATATCGCACAACATATCAAGTGTGCGTCATTTGTACAAGGCTGTGCGTCAATATCAACATCAAGAGTGTGAGGAAATAGTAGCACGAGCGTGAGGTGAAAGTAGCACGAGCATGAGACATTATTAGCTTTACTCCACTACATGTTAGCTGTCATCCACTATGTAAACACCTATATAAAGAGAAAGGCGGAGAGAAAGGGAGAGACACATTTTGTAAAGACTAAAGAGAGGTCAATCTTATCTTTATTATTATCATCTTCTTCCTCCCTCACCTAAAACTAGATCTAGAGCTCTACCAAAAATCCATTAATGGAGATTGTAAATGTAATACCAATATAACCTCAACAATCATAGTGAAGAACCATGGATGTAGATCACATTGATCGAACCATGTAAAAAATTCTTGTGTCCATTTATAAGTTTAGCACTTTAAATCTTCATTTTCATGTTCAACAAATCTTACCATATCTACAAAATTCCAGAGGAAAAACCAAAGTTTAAGTGGAAGATTTTGATGTTCGGGAGAAAGTGCAAGAGGCAAATCGTTGAAGGAAGTGAAGGTAGGTGAGGATAAGGATAAGAGGCAATCATTGTGGTTTCTGTCTCAAACGAAAACTAGCACAGATGAGTTGTAGAATTTCCTGCAACTACATTTTGGCGCTAGAAACGGGGAAAAATGTTATGTTTTTATTTCTCACAAAGGTGCTTGAACAGTTGGTTTAGAGAACGGTATGTGCGTTCGTGGTCGCACGGTCGATTCCCACCTCACGCGTATTTTTCACACACTCTCCTAGAACTGCAAAAGAATGAAGATAAGGCCAAAGTTCAGCATTGTGCATTTCTTTCGCACATAAAAGGACGTACGAGATGGCTAAGGGCGAAGAGTTTAAGTTTCAGGTCGTGCGTTCGAGTCCCATATTACACATATTTTTTTACTGGGTTGCCAAAGGGCGAAGATAACGTTCAAACTATATCATCGTGCGGTCCTTTCGCATACATGATGTAGCACAGTTGGTCAAGAGGCATGAATGCATGAATGCATGAGGCAGGTCAAGGGTTCAGGTCTCACCTCTAGCACTTCTTTTGCTGCGCGGTATTTGTATGGATGCGCACTTGTACACTTCGGAGGAAATGTCAAGGCGATATTTTCGCACAAGCCAGTTCATCCAAGCCCATTCCAGCCTCAACAACTTATGCGATATTTTCGCACATCAACAACAAATCACATGAAAGCTAAGTACCACTTTCTTTGAACATTTTACTAACATCAAATAAAAAGTTTTTTATTTGATTTACCAATGTGATACAATCGCACAATTACAAAGATTTCACAATTTATTAAAATTTCTCTTGAATATTTTCTTTGCTTCAAATGATATGGCATTTAACATGGTGAGTAGTAGGTGGCAAAATAATACCTCACAACATGATAGTAAGACCTTTACAAAGGCTGCATAAGACCTCATTAGGATCATTTTCATGGAATATATTTATCAAATGAGACGAAACAAGCCATACAAAGGAAATAAAAACAAACAAAAACGATTTGAACTTGCACATAAATGACAATTTTTGACAAAAGAAATGTTGAATACTAATCTAAATTCTTATTTGCATTACAGCACAACATGGGGCAGAGAACATGGAGCAATAATTTCGCATGATTAGTTCGCAATACTTCTTATTCGCATTCAAGGACGGATACTTCTTATATTTCGAGGATCAATACTTCTTATACTTCTTCAAGGATACTTCATACTTCGCATACTTCAAGAAATGATACTTCATATTTACTTCTCAAAGCTTCGGAACTTCGCAAGAGAATAGAGGCAAGTACGTACTTTTGAAGATTAGTATTCTTTCGCGTAGTTTCTCCAACAACTACAACAAGGCGGATTTTTCCTTAAAGATCGCTCTTCAAGCAATATTCGAGAAAAAATAGGAAAAATGTAGGGCAAAATATCGCACAACATATCAAGTGTATCGTCATTTGCATAAAGTTGTGCGTCAATATCAACATCAAGAGCGTGAGGCAATAGTAGCACGAAGGTGAGGTGAAAGTAGCATGAGCATGAGACATTATTAGTCAGACTCACTACATGTTAGCTTTCATCCACTTATGTAACCACCTATATAAAGAGAAAGACAGGGAGAGAGAAAGGGAGAGACACATTTTATAAAGAGAGGTCAATCTTATCTTTATTATTATCATCTTCTTCCTCCCTCACCTAAAACTAGATCTAGAGCTCTACCAAAAATCCATTAATGGATATTCTAACTGTAATACTCATGTAACCTCAACAATCATAGTGAAGAACCATGGATGTAGATCACATTAATTGATCGAACCATGTAAAAAATCCTTGTGTCCATTTATAATTTTAGCACTTTAATCTTCATTTTCATGTTCAACAAGTTTAGATCTATAGAATTATTAAGGGTGTTAGTTGTGGGATTTCCCGCAACTACACGATCAATTAAAAGTAACCCATAGTCAACATATCCAAAACCCCAGAATAAATTTTAAGGTAATGAAATTGATTTGGGAAGATTGGAAAAGTGCCCTAATCTGTGCAATGTTGGAAATCCATTTCAACGTTAAAAACAAATTAGAAAAGTGCCCGATTCCTTTATAATTACAATCCAACCCGGTTAAGTCACATGTATAAGGCCACCATCACCATTAAAAACACCGCCGCCACCACCCGAACCTTAAAACATGAACCCTAAACATCGAAATTTGAAGTTGAAGGGTGTATTTGTCTTTTCTTTTGCGTGTGTGTGGGCTCGAGACACGTGACTTAACCGGATTTTTGACTGAATGGGGTATCTTCCAAATTTTTAAATGTTGTGATAAATTTTCAACATTGCACCCCGTATTGGGGCATTTTCCCAATTTTTCCCATTGCGGTAATAATATGTACAGTTAGACAGTTTCATGTAATTACCGGTCGTTAATTTGTGAATTAAGTTGAAGTCAACAAATGTAAACATCTATCATCATCACTAGGCAGCTGCATATTAAGAATTCATCAACTTTAAAAACCCTGTCCTGCGTATTCAGAACTTTTGATGTGACATATGTAATTGCTGGAGATTAAAAACGAATGCAGGATGAACACGCAAAGATGGTGAACCTACATAAAATAGAATAGAAAATGTGGATGTTGATGAGGATAAGCTCAGTCGGTCAAGGAGTTTACTTTCAAAACTTGACGTTGAACAGTCCGAGTTGTTGATACAAAATATAAGCTTAAAATATAATATAGGACTAGAGATAAAATGCATACGAGTGTATCTGGGAATGCAAGTTAAGCGGTCAGACCTTTGAAATTCAAAGCAGCGTCTGCTTCACTAACTCACGGGTCCTGATCATTGATCACATTCTTAAGCTCTGTTTACTGTTGCATTAGCACATACACTGAAGTTATTGTTCTCCTTCTGCAATTGAGTTCAAACTTGATTTCTATAAGTTTTTTCATTCCGGCTAGAAATTGAACTCCTAGTTAAAGATTGTGATCTATCGAGATGAAGAAGATAATACCACAACAGCTGATCCTTATTCTAATCATCCTGTGTATGTCCAAGCTTGCGATGGATGTTCATTGCCTTGTTGTCGATGATGATAACAATTCAAGCGACCGATTGGCATTACTCGCTTTCAAGGATGGAATAACTGAAGACCCACTCGGAACTCTAAAATCTTGGAACGACAATAATGATTCTCTTCATTTCTGCCAGTGGAAAGGAGTTACAAGCAGCCCTCATCATCCTAGTAAGTCACTATGTTAAACCTTGCGTCCCAAAGATTGTTAGGATCCATATCTCCTCACATTGGAAACCTAAGCTATCTTGAGAACTCAACCTCAACAACAGTTTAAAAGGAGAAATACCACAACAAATCGGTCGTCTATTTCAGTTGAAATATTTGGGTCTTACAAATAATTCCTTGGAAGGAGAAATTCCGCACAATATTTCTCGTTGCTCCAGTCTCCTACACCTTAATATTTCTCACAACAATCTTGTAGGAAGAATTCCAAGTGAATTGGGTTACTTACCAAATCTCATATATATGGATTACTGATAATAATCTTTCGGGAAATTCCAACTTCATTGGGTAACCTTTCATCTCTTATCGTTCTTGCTCTTGATTATAATAATTTGGAGGGAAGAATCCCAAACACTCAAGCCAACTGACAAGCTTAAAAGTTGTCGGTCATGGATTCAAATAGGTTATCAGGTATTATCCACTTCTTCACTATATAATATTTCATCACTTGAAATCTTCTCATTCATGAAAAATCAACTGCATGGGGAGTATCCCTTCTGACGTGGGTTTCACACTTCCAAATCTTAGGCATCTGCGGTTGTAAAACAATTTCACCGGAACCATTCCAAGTTCATTTTCCAATCTGTCTAGACTTGAAGTTTTACAACTGCAAACCAACAATTTAGCGGATCAGTCCATGCATAACCTTGGTCACCTAAAAATGGGTCTTAGAATATTACATCTCGGAGAAAATAAACTTGGTAGTAAAGCAAATGATCTGAGCTTTCAATTCTCTTATCAATTGTACCAATTTGAGGTTTTTAATTTTAAACGATAATGATTTTGGGGGACTGTTACCTAACTCAATAGCCAATCTCACAACAAACCTCCATGAAATAGATTTACAAAATAATCAGATATATGGAAGTCTTCCTTCAAGTATTCAGAATCTTCAAGGCTTAACTGTACTCACTTTGGGTTCAAACCAATTGACAGGAGATATCTCCCTGTTATTGGGCTCCTCCAAAATTTGGCAAGATTAGATTTGGTCAAAAACAAACTTTTGGTCCAATCCTCTTCATTTGGTAACTTAACACGATTGATCCAACTCGATTTATCTGAAAATGACTTGGCAGGTGTAGTCCCATCTAGTCTCGAAATTGTAAATCTTTGCAGCTATTGAACCTGTCCACCAACAGACTAAGTGGTAGCATACCCAAACAAGTTTTTCACCTTCCTCTTTATCAATTGCTCTAGATTTAAGTAATAACTCATTCACTGGTGAGCTTCCTGCGGAGGTTAGTAGGTTAAAACCTTTGGGAAGCTGGTCCTGTATGAAAACAAACTGTCCGGGTGAAATTCCAAGTACCATAGGTGAATGCTTAAGCTTAACTTACTTAGATTTAGGTGGTAACTTGTTTCAAGGAAATATTCCGCCAACTATTACTTCCTTAAGAGGTCTAGAAAGTTTAAAACTTTCTCGCAACAACTTGTCTGGGTAGAATTCCGAAAGGCCTTGAGAATCTGACCGCACTCATTGAATTGGATTTATCATATAATAATTTGGAAGGGGCAGTACCAAAAGATGGAGTCTTTGAGAATGCAAGTAAATTTTCAGTTGAAGGGAACAATAAGCTTTGTGGTGGAATACCTATTTTGAAGTTGCAGAATTGCTCCATGCCCATCATTGATCCCGAATACGAAGCAAAAACAGAGGAAAGCAGTGCTTATTATCATCGTAATTGTGGTTTTAGTTTTCACTTTAATTGTAATTATTCTCACTCTTACTGGAGAAAGCTGCCCAAACCCAAACTGCCTTCTACAACCTTAGACATGGGTAAACGGTTCAAAGGTGTTTTTACAATGAGCTTCTTAAAGCAACCAATGGATTTAATGTTTCTACCAACTTGCTTGCGTCGGAAGTTTTGGTTCTGTTTATAAGGGAATTATTCTGCATCAAGATGAATCAAAACCTGTTGCGGTGAAAGTTCTACACCTTCAACAGAGAGTGCAACCAAGAGTTTCATTGCTGAATGTAATGCCTTAAGGAAAGTTAGACATAGAAATTTACTCAAGATTGTAACTTGTTGCTCGAAAATTCCATTTTCAAGGTAATCCTTTCAGAGCCCTAGTTTTTGAGTTCATGGTTAATGGAAGTCTAGAGAATTACTGCACCCGACTGTAAGTGATGCAAACAATGAAGATCATCTGCAAGAGAAGAATTTGAACCTGGAAAGAAGATTGAACATTGCAGTTGATGTTGCTTCTGCGCTGAATTATCTGCACCACGATTGTGAATCCCCATTGTTCATTGTGATCTGAAACCAAGCAATGTCCTTCTCAATGATGATTTGGTTGCCCATGTGGGTGATTTTGGCCTGGCCAAGTTCCTTTCTAATCCTTCAAGATCTTCTCAGGAGCTGAATGAAGAAGATGCAAGTTCAATTGCTATAAAAGGCTCCATTGATATGTTTCTCCTGGTAAGAAAATAATTTGCATTTTGCACTTACTATTATCTACGTAGTTCTTAATTTTTTCTTAATTAAGGTTTTATCTTCTCTTTGGTTAAGCATGAATACGGATTGGTGGTAAAGTGTCTACACAAGGTGATGTGTATAGTTATGGGATTCTTTTACTAGAGATGTTTACAGGAAAAGACCAACTGATGACATGTTTATGGATGGTCTATAAACATTCATAACTTCTGTAAGATGTATGTATGGTCAGAGCACATTGAGGAGATAATCGATTCACGTTTGTTGTTGGGTGTAGAAGGAGAACATTATAAAAGGTGATGCAAGAGATACGATAAGACAAATTTTGGCTACTATAATTAAGATTGAGTTAAATGTTCTTCAGAGTTCCTTCTGATCGAAGCAGCATGAGTAGAGTTACTGCGGATGTTGGAAGCTGTTAAGAATCGGTTTTATAGTTCCGGTAATGTATACAAAAGCAACTACTGATAATGTAAATTCAGTATCAAATTGTACAACTCAGTATCTGTTGATTTCAAGTTTGAAACTTTGAATGAAAAGATTGAGAATCACATTGTGAAAATAAAAAATCAGTAGAGACGCCAATTGAAAGTTTGAAACATAAATATCCCAGATTGATTTTCCCTTATGTTATATTCCCATTTGCTCATTCAAATCATGCAATCAAATTTCTTCCCATTTGCCGAATCTCATGGAAATATATTCAAAATTGAAAGACAAACTCCGAAAATCTTTAGCTGCATTTAAAGCATGAAACTACAAGAAAATCTCACTTTAAACCAGGGACCAAAAGGAGGAAATTTCCGAAAATGTCTTCTTTTATTTAAGAATTACCATAAATATTTCAAATTACCAAAAATATTTGAAACAGTAATATGGTTAGCAAATTGGTCAAATTTGCTAGTATATTTACTCTAATGCCACAATGTGTCCACATCGCATGCACATTCTTTCCTAGGTATTAAAAGAAGATCTTAAAAGAGTAAATATACTCTTTCTTCCTCTTCATCTTCCTCCCTCGTCTGTAACTCCATCTCTCTCACTCTTTTATCGCTCTGAAGCGAGAGAACTTCCATGGGTGTTCTTAGAAGTTGAAAAAAGACCAGGCATGTTCGGATCGATTGCAATTAAAATCGGGTAAATTTTCTAACTAGGGTTTATGGTTTTCAATCATTATTTATTGATTCATCGATTAATAAGAGATGATTGAAAGATCGAAAGAAATGATTTAAACCAATTATTTTTCAATCATCATTGTAAAAACCAATTTTGTATTTGAAAAAGACAGGCGTGTTCAAATCGATTGCAATTAAAATCGGGTAAATTTTCTAACTAGGGTTTAGGGTTTTCAATCATTATTTTTTGATTCATCAATTAATAAGAAAAGATTGAAAGATTGGAAGAAATGATTGAAACCAATTATTTTTCAATCATCTTGTAAAAACCAATTTTGTATTGAAAGAAATAATAGATGATTGTTGGGTATATTGTGGAATTTATTTGTTATAGTTGTTTTGAACTATTTCAATTTCGGTTTGTAATTTGAAAACCTTTTTTTTCGTGTATGTGCATGTTTTTCGCAGACATATTTACTGTCTTTGTGTCGATTTTGTAGAATTGATGGTGTTGGTAGAATGCTCTGATTTTTGTATATTAATTTTATTGAGGAATGTGGTAACAAATATCTCCATTGTTGAATTGATATCACAATTTGAATGTGGGTAAGCACTAAAGCGACAAAGCAACAATTTGTAGGTTGCAAGCATGGGTGTTGTTAGAAAAGCCGGAAGCTGCGAGTTGAGGAAAGGTAAATATGTGAATTAGGAGTCGATTAGTGAGTTTTATAGTTTCTTAGTAAAGATCTTTTAACTAATAAAATCATATTACGTTTTAGACTTTTCCATGGTTTTGTTCTAAATTTTTATTTTTGTTATGTAGGAATTATGTTTACCCGAGATGAGTACAAGTACTGGACCAATTCTTGTGAAATAAATTCTTACTCCGGCTACAATGTACTAAATTCCATACTGTAATGAATTGTCGACATTGAGAAAGCCATGTTCGAGAAACAAAAATTGGTCATTTACTTGACATTCCAGACGATCGAGAAGATGTCCGGGCCAATATTTAGTTTCTTAATGACTAGGCGGATTGAGGTACCGGGAGATGAAGAAATCTGGTTTAAAGTTGGGGAGTAAGGAAATATGCTTTAGGAAGCGACACTTTGCCTGTAATATCGAGGCCTTAGAGTCACGGAGTTGGATCGCAGTATGTCCAACCCCGAGGGGGCATATGCAAGGAGAAGTATTTTAGTCTTGGAAAAAAATGCTTAGGAAGAGAATTGTACGAGTTCCTTTTTTACAATACGATTGCAGTTGATCTAAATGATGAAGAGATGAAAAAAGCTGAAGATAGAAAAAACAGGATAGAAGCAGAAAGGAAGATAAAGAGTGTGAAAGAAAAGAGTGTGAAAGTTGGACCTAAAGAGAGGATGAAGCCGAGATATTGCGGACAGGGGTTAAGCTTGCGTTAGTCTATGTTGTGCACCGTTTTATATATGGGCACCAAGACATCACATGTATTGAGGCGATAACATGGCACTTGGTAGAAGACTTTATCGATTTTCAACAATTATCCCCGGGGACGTAGGTTATACGCAAACGCCAGAAAAAAGACCAGCTGCTGCCTTTGTTTTTCAAATGAATAAATATGATGATCTGTATTAAGGAAACCTACTAGGATTCTGAGGCATCCATCCTCAAGGAATGCAGCGATGTTTCATTGGTAAGAGTAGTTTAGGTGATATTTTATGCTGATTATTTTAGAATTGTTGTTTAATAGTTGTTGATATTTTATGCTGATTATTTCGAATTGTTGTTTTAATAGTTTATGTTTGTGTTTTAGGTATGGTACATTCAAGTCTTCCGGAAATTGCTTGCGATGTGTGGCGCGACTAATATTAAGGTGGCTACCTATATTTTTCTTGTGTGTTGCACAGTGATTTGACCTACGAGAAAGTCGATGCTTGCATTGGAACTGTACGGGTATGTCCTTTGAATTGTGTTTGTTTGAAAATTTGTACTTAATGTTGTTATAAATGTCTGCGCCTTGTTGCGGGGGTAATTGTGAAGTTAGAATCATTGAAGGTGTCGTAGCTGACCACATTTCGGCAGAAGCTTTAATTCCCGGTCAGTTGAGGTCCCATGAGTGACAAAGGGTGGTGGAGGGATGTTTCTCCAATTTCTGACAACCTAATGCTTCTCAAGTCCAATGTACACGATACGATTAAGGAGGTGGGAACGGTGAAAGCTAGTCTTTGCGGCTTTAATCCTGTTGATCTTTGATATTTGGAAGGTTAGATACGATCAACTTTTTCGGTATGGTGGTAGAATATCAATAGTATGGTTACCCAATTAAGTGGCCCAGGTTGTCCATTTGAACAATACATGCACCGCATTGAAGGAGGAGCTTTCATTTCTAAGTCAAGATCTGTGAGTTATTTGTAACCCTTTTGTTATATTTGGATTAACTTTTAAAACGTATTCATAATTGGATTTTAAGTTAGTCTGCGGTATTATTGTGCAACAGTTTCGTCCTCCATTTATGGGGAATTGCAACGGTGACGGAATGTCGGATGGGGCAAGTTGGAATCCAAATAACATAAAGTGAAAGAGGTTGGTAAAGAGGTTGTGTTGATTTATATGAGAATCCTATTATTGATGTTGGTGAAGCGGTGGCAGGCAATGATGAAAGTGAAACTCTGTAGCGATTACATTCTATACGATGATGCTTATGCCTGATGATGATGAACTTCTAATATCACTACCATACAATACTCCGACTAAGAAATACGAAGGGTTTGTCCATTGCTATTGCTCGAATTTTAATGTGTATGAGTATGAATGAAAGTTTAGAATAACTAGTTTTTGTGGGACATTGGCGTATGCGATTTCATATTAATTAAGCGTTCGGTCACAATAGACAAACCATGATCCGTGTGTCTACATAATATGCATGTAGTTAAATAATTTTGGTGTTGCAAGTACGACTATAGACATTAATATAAACACATTTTAGTCTTCTCTATTGGTTGTAATTATACACATGTTTTGAACAAGTTTACTAATTATTGGTTAAAAATGTCGAGTTAAGTATGTGCATGGATGTAATCTGTTTTGAGTTTATGTAAGTGTTTGTTTTTCCATTATGTATCCGATGCTGTTTTGTTTTCATAGTTACCTCGATACTCTATTATAAGCAGTGGTAATCATATGGAGTAGTTTGGTTGTTAGTAAATGGGCTCATTCTGACTGTTGAATATGAGAAATAAGTCATTTGTTGATGAGTATCATTTACATCTTACCATAGCACTTACAAATCTGTTGTTCTTAAAATTCTTCTTTATTGTCCCTAGGTTATGCGGGACGATAACGATTTAAAAATCCCCGGAGGAAAACAAAAATAATGATGAAGCGGAAGCATCCCAGTACGTGCTAATGAGAACTCTCTCCCAAATGGTGACGAAATAAGGAAGGATAGTAATAAAGTATGGAGACTCCCTATCATGCTTATTTAAGGCTTTGGTGTGGCATTACGAATCTTGGACGTGGGTTTGAGAAAGAAGGTTGGTTTTGCGGAAGATGGTTTTGTGGAAGATGATGTTGTTCTAATTAAGAATAAGGGGTTTGAAGAAGGCCAATTGTAGTAAAATTGGGTCGAGTAAATCAAGAAGCGTAAAGTTTATTCACGAAATGATACCCCGATAAGCCCGGTGAAAATAGATTACTTTGAATATTTGAACGGATGATCAAATTACACCCGAAGGATGTGGAGGATATAGCGATTACATCCATCAAGGGTGAATCTCCCCAATATTTATTTGTTTTTATTTTGCATTTACTTTTGTGATTATTTTGAATGTTACTACGGCTCTCGTGTTGTTATGTATGTTTGTGTGGTATAGTGTTGACGACAAGGCGGATGACCCTTTTGCGAGTGTGATGAATTCAAAAACTACCCGGATCCAAAGGGGTGGCTCTCCGATTTTGTAAGTTACATTGGATCCGGCGATCTGTAAAAAATGATTTAACTATTTGATGATAATATTTGTTGTGGCATTGTTAACAAATCTGTTTGGTTTGTCTTGCAGCATATTAACGGCATGTTGCACCTCATGCATAAATCAAATATGTGCCCCAGGGGAAAATGGACAACCATCGACACTTTCTTTGTGGTATTTTCTTTGCAAAATAGTGACTTAAATTGGGTATTCAACGAGCGTTCACATATTAAGTGATCTTCCCGAACTTCGGCGATCGCTCACAACGGGTGACAAATTAGGAGTTGCCAATAAATATGTAGATGCAGCGTTTACCGAGATACGGTAAACCTTGGGAAGATGTCGATGTAGTGTATGGGCGTGGTGAACATACCATCGAGAAAGCTGGCAGGTCGCAATATGTATTAAAGTGAAGGATTAGAAAATAATCATATATGATTCCCTTAGACCTCGACCAACTTCTCGGTCGGGCAGAGTCATAAAGAGTCGAGATTGATTTGCGATTATTTATACAAAAGGTACGATGGGACCTTATGGAGTCTTTGGATTTGAGACACCCCGCCCCCTCAACAAGACGATTGGTAAATACTTGTCTTCTTGAAAGCACATTTTTTCACCCCCAACGCCCCTATGTATATAGTATACCTCTGAAGTAGTAATAGAAATGACCAGGAATACAAAGACAATGTCTGCTAGTTTGCAAATTCAAGTGAAAATGAAATTAGTTTACGATGCATTATCCATTTATGCATATTGCGAGCTCCTCGTGTGGAGTATATTCATTGAAATTTGTTGAGTATCGATCAAGGGGATTCCTTTGTCACGTATTAAAAAGGAAAATCTTCTTCGATATCGCCGAGAATTTGCTATACGATTGTTCAAGAGAGATTCCATTCGGGTAAAAATAAATTGTCGAAGCTTGCTTTGTTTATGACTTGAGCATCATCATATGTATAACACGCTTATCTTTGGTGCGGTTATCATGTGACTAAAAAATATGGAAGTTGTTTGGTTCTCGGACACAGTGTGAATATTTTTGGACTGGTCGTTTCACCCGAGGAGCGGCTTAGGATCGTTTTGGTTGTTGTTTTTGTATATGTATATGTGGATATTTTGTTCATGATGTATAGATTCAGAAAGGTTTAGTAGCATTTATTTCATAGAGGCGGTGGGCAAGTGATGAATGAAATCGGTTTCCAAGTACTTTCATTTTCGAAAGCTTCAATTTCAAATTAATGTTATTTACCAACTAGTGATGGCTCCAATACTTTTAAAATTCGAAGTGTTATTACCAACGTTGATGTCTGCAAGACTGTTAATAAATAAAGCAGTTGAAGGAAATCCTGCCATCATTCAAATGCTTAAAACCATGGTATGCAATAAACTTATCGATTACTTGACAACGAGTTGTCTACTTTTCACGATCTTTGACAAAAATTCAAAGTTTTTGTTAACTCATTTACGCAAAACCTACCAAAAAAATTGTATGATCATGAAAATGTGAAGTGGTGCAATTCAATTTGCAAATTGCTCGTCTCTTCGAATGACACCTATTTTCGGGTTACGTGTATAAGCTGTATGAACACGGTCAAGGCGCAACACCAAACAAAAAGATCATTGAGTATGAGACCAGCGGTTGAGTATAAAATTTAATCGTATGAGTTAATACCACTAAAACATCTTGAGGCCTAAAATCTATTGTGAATTCCACAAATTGACGACAAACGAGAGATATTACAAGTCTCGTCTAAAATTAGAGCACGGAACAGTGCAAAAGAATTAAAACAAAGTATTACTGTTTTAACATAAAATTTCAACTAACACAAAATTGCAGTATAGGAACATCAACCTCTGCAGTACTCAAGCTTCGATTCAACCTCGGTATGGACACTCAAGACAACTGCGGGATACGCAATTAAAATTCATGTATCGAATAAAAAAATAGTTGTCCCATGTTACGGAGGCTCCAAATGAGCAAGACTATCACTACAAATTTCATACCACGAGGCTGAAGACTTATTTGCTAAAGACCTATATCACCTTCACCTTAGGACGTTTTGTATAGATCGCACACTTCAAATGAGCAAGCAAGTGATCTACAATTTGCTAATTTGATGGTTTTAGCTTGAACCATGGCTTCATCCTCTAGCAAGGCATGAAATTTGTCCTTGATGATCTTCTTTAGACCTGCAGAATTCAAATTACTTGTTTTTAGCTGAACATATTGAACATGACCAACAGATTGTTTTGTATTTGATGGACTACAGTATCTATAAAATCCACATGAACTATGCATCCAATTCCTAAACTCAATCTCGGTAAAAGCAAAAGATTGTCATAGTATATCCACCAACAAAACCAGGACAACAATTTCTACGGTATGATTCAACACAAGCAAAGACATCCACAGGATCCCAAAAATATATGATTGTACTAAGCTGGGAACTCTTGAGCAATAATAATGCAGTACTCTTTGACTTAGTTATAACTCCTAACAATTTCTAGTATGATTCAACATCAACAGTTAGTCTCCCTAACAAAAAAAAAAAAAGATAGAACCAATAAGCAATTAGAAATGTAGACGGTTACTATTAAAAATCACAAAATCAAAAAGCGCAAGAGATTCAAAGGTAGATTCACAAACCTTTGAACACGGCGACTCCTCCAAATGGAATTCCAAACTAACCACGGTAAACACCTCTTAATGAAACCAACCCACCGACCGTTTTGAAGTAGAAACTCCATTGTTCAACCATACATTTTCTCATGTAATAAAACCTCAACCCAAAATTCTTTCTTGTCTAACACTACTTTTTGTTCTTTCAAGCAGATATACTCATCTAAAATCGCACTCTAAACTCACTAAACTCTTCGGTGCCTACAAAATTTACGAATTAAAAATTAATCAGATCTCATTAGATTAGAATCGGAAAATAAAAAAGCAAACTACATAGAAAGAAAAAAAATAAAAATAATAATGTACCTCTCGAGATTGGGTTTTGGAAAAGGAAACGAAGCTTCGCTTCTAAGTAGCAAATATGAATCATTAACAATTTCCTCTTTTTTTTCTTCTTTGCATTGTTGTTATCCCATGAACACAATCAATCAGTGATTTCACTCCTCCATTGAAACCCAAAACCATTTTTCATGACATCGTAGTACGAGAAATTGATAATATGAAACCGCCTGTATTAAGAGATACGGCAACTTTGAGCAATAGATTTGAAAGATAGACAGAGATAAACAAACCCCTAAGTTTCAGGAAAAATTTAAACCGTTTGGAGACCGAGATTATATAGAAAAGATATAAGAGTGGGAGGAAATATCGTGAATTTTTTAAACCATTAAGGAAATCGAAGCGGGAGAAGAAATTTGGTGAATTTTTGGGAGAGGTAGAAGAAAATAGAAAGGGGAAAATTGGGGATCTTGCTTTCTCAAACTTGTTACGTTATGGACGAGGTGAAAAAAACGGATGTGGTTGAAAATTTAACCACGTTAACGGTTTTTTTGATCACCGTTAATCTTTATCACCCCTAATCAATGGTCAAAACTTCTTTGTTCGCTCATACGGATCCAATGAAATTGGGGTTAAAAATGAAACTATTTTCTTCATACGGATCGGGGTTAGAAATGAAACTTCTTTGTCCGCCATTTAGTGAGACAAACAAAAACCAAAATTAAAACCTATATATAATAGAAACCGCACAAAATCGGTTCGGTAGATTTGTTCCTCGTCGGTTTCGGGTTTGGAAGCATTTTCTTATAACTTCTGATATACCAACACACAAACTAGTGTCCCGAAGGCATTATCGTTGAGATGCACTTGTCTAAACCAAATAGTAGGTTTAGTATAACAAGTTCGGTCTAAATAATAATCGCGACAGGAGAAATAGAAGTAAGTACACACGATTAGCAAATTTCGAGTACCTCATCGGTTTCGAGGACGGGATCCGATTGTCTTATATGCTTCTTAGCAAATAGAAGTAAGTACACAAGAAGAGGCAGCTAAATACTTTTGTACGGTATTCATTAGATGTGTAATAGTATTCTCGACATCTACAATTATCACTATGTCACATTGTGTTTTCATAACACCCCATTGAGTTGTCCACCACTTGTATCGGACAAAAGTGTAAAGATAGGATTTGAATTAGGCAGCTTTCCCTTTTGATTTATTATCATACACGTGGTGGAATAAGGGGGTTTGGGATCTGGTGGTTGGGGAGTTTACTGAATTAAGTTGAAATATTCCACGAATGGGAGTTTGCGAAAAGTGTGTCCCTAACTTGAGGTCCTAAAACAGTCATACATAAACAAACCCAAAAAAAACGTTAACATACGTAAACAACATAAAAATACACAATACATATGAAATAAACCTTACATCGAGACCAGCGCCTCATTGACCAGAAATTAAACACGAGTTAAACATTACATCATAAACACATAACATAACACAACTTATTAAAGAGCAACAGACTGTTTAATTATTCGGCCCATTCCACCAAATTACACCCAGGACATTGCCAGAATTGTTTACCATAGGTGTTGTTATCTTTAGAACGATGTAGTTTCATAAAAAACCTACATCCGGGCACCGGGCATGACGCCCCATTTTCATGTTCAACCTTAATCATAACTTTCTCTTTGAAGTTTTTGCAGAGTACATTAATATTTTTATCATCTTTAAACTTGATTGCATCTTCTAACCATTGGGCTTCTTCACGGCAATTATCAAACGGCATCGAAGGTACCTTCTTTTTCCATGTTCCGGCTTCTATTAAAATTTTATTCGGGACAACCTCTCTGCGGGCACTTGGAATACATCCAGGGCATTGCATGGTCGAATGGTCTTGAAGGAAACGGAGCGGACAAATTTGGTTTGCTTCTACACACACAATTTGTTTTCCCTTGCGATTAGAATTCATTTTTATCCGGCTAGATTGGAAGAAGGGTTTTATGTTCGATGGTGTGTTTCTTTGAGTGTATTTATAGGAAAAAATTTATATTATTTATAAAGGAAATCCCCTTAAAAAAATCTTGTCGTTAAAGTGTTTGATAAGGATAACAAGATTTCTATCATAAGTATCGTATCCAAAAAGCAGTGTCACGGATGACTTTATGGCAATTACATAAAAAATTTGAGTAGTACGAGTATTGATTGTCCCATACGGTATTGATCTTCCACTGATCCACATTTTTATGTATGTACTATCGACTCCCGAGTAAGTTCCCTTATTTGAGCATTTCAGATTAAATAAATCAAGGGTTCTCTTGTTGGTTAATTTGATTGAGTTTTGGATAAAAATTCATACTCTTATGTGATTTTTAATGTCCAATGAAATCCTTCTTTTCTTGTGAAAGAAAGGTTGTTCTTGTTGTTCTCTCGAGAATGACATTTTATGGGAAAGAGTTCTAAATTGAACTTGTGCTTAATTTGCCAAATCTTTGTGGGGCGGGCGGATGTGGAATATTATAAGGGTTATCTTGCATCTTTATAAACTCCTTGATGAAAGCATTTAGCTTCAACTTTATGATGGCATCTAAAAAGTTGATATGTACTTTCTTTTGGTAATGAAGTGTCTATGGAAATTTCATGAACCAACGACTTGTACACGTTTAGGTACGATTACTCAAACCTAAATTGACCATACAATATGGGTCCGAAGCTTTCAATAATTACGATAACATGATACGACAACATAACACCAAATGAATAGCTTTGAAATGACCATACAATGACTAGTTACTGATGATTTTCCAAAACACATCAATGACCGGATGCGGTGAGTGGTTGTCAATAGAACATCATTCATAATTTATGTGGATGAAAGTTTTGCTTTATTAATTGATGACATGGTGTGAAGCAGTGAAGCCAACTTTTAATTATTTTTGTACTCGGGAAAATATGTCTTTGATTCTTTTAGGATAGTCACGCGCGGGATATTTTGCACATAAAAATGATGGTTACCCGATAGTCTCACACATTGATACCCTTTGTTTCCTTCATTTGATTGTAAGTTTTTATTAAAAAAAAAAACCAAACCAAACCTCAAATGGCTTCATTTGATTCCATGAAAGGATTTGGTAATAATGAAAACTTGGGTGACCCAAACCTCTTGTGAAAACGTAGTACAAGGCGGGGAGTAAGGCAGGAGAAAATTGTGGCGTAGGATATGGTTGTTTTTTTACAAAAGAGAGTTCAGAACTGATCGGCAAAGAGCAGTGCAAGATTTAAAGGAACGACATTCGGTTATCCAAAAGGAACTAGATCTCTTTCATGCCTACCAAGTAATGGCTTTCAACAACGATCCTAATCTAGAAGAGATGACATCTCGGAAAATGGTAAATGTTTATTCCATATGTTAGTCTTGATTTTCACTTAGACCAAATGGATTTAATGTTAGCGTTTGAATATTGCGGAGAGGCATGTGTCAAGAAGCGAGGATACCGTCGAGCAAAGAGGCTTGGATTTTCCACACGGCGGGATTTTTGAATATCTCGAAAACTAAGTTACCAGGACATTTTTAACAGATCTTAGAAGAGTCGCCGGCTCGATGAATTCATCGACATCGTCGATGAGTTTGTATTCCGAGACGGTTTACCTGCTGGATTATTATGGACCTTCTTTTTAGTTTGTTCTTGGTTTTGTGGGCATACCTCTTTGTAAACCCTCACGAGACTACAACATCAGTCCGTTAGGTACATTTAACGGTTTAAAGGCTGTTGCACATGCTAAGTGCAACCGTGATTCCTACGAAAGTGAGTTAGGTAGTGAAATAGGTTCGCATCGAAATATAATGTTCTTGTTTATTGTTTTAACTCAAAGATATATTTTTTATTTTTTATTTATTTATTACTCCCTTTGTCCTAAAATTTGTGTCCTCTATTCTATTTTCGTCGGCTCATAAAATACTAGCCCGCTAAAATTTATTTATTACTCCCTTTTGTCCTAAAATTTGTGTCCTCTATTATTTATTACTCCCTTTGTCCCTTCTCATCAACATAGAATGTTAAGATATATTTAGAATTTAACCAAAAATTAGATTAAATATGGAAACAAAATATGGAGAAAAAACATTAAACCCAATTATCTTCAGTATATAAAAACCAAGTGTAGGCGATCTTTAGCCAAAAAAAAAAAACGATAAAGCTAGAAGAGCTTCGTAATGTATAAGTACGACTATCACTACCACACGCGGTAATCAAAAAAAGAACAACAAAATGGCAGAAAACAACAAATTCACAAAAAGAAGAATAGAGAAGACTTATGGAGCATTATGAAAGGCAAAATAAACTAATATCTAACACGGGTAGAAACTAGTATTTTTAATT
>JAJJWW010002024.1:0-66547 GCA_023531295.1 Papaver armeniacum | reverse complement strand
TCTTATTTGGTCATACTACCAATAATTCATCGAATGAGCAACATTTGCTTCGATGAGCAATATTTGCTCAAACCAAGGAATATTGGTTCAACTATCAATATTCAACAATTCATCGAATGAGCAATATTTGCTCATGTCAACTTATTCACACATCATATCTCTGTCTCAACAGACATGTTCAATTCACGAGTCTCAGAACATTTCCAAATCACGTTCGACTCAACAAAACAAGGACTCATCGTCCCATGAAGTCAGCAACTGACTAACTAAATACACGTCTGCCTTGCAGACTCCACAATCACACGAGACATCAATCGTGTTACATGGGGGATATTAACTAGGGTTTTGGTCTGGCGGTCTATGGTACGTGTGTTCAAACACACGATGGAATGTGAGCAAGTCGTGCAATCAGTTGAAGGAGTTAACAAAGTAGTGGATGGAAAATCGACCAAGTCTCGCACGATGAGCAACTGGTTTCAAACACGATTTCCATTTCCCCACTCCTTGACTCCATCAACTGTCACACTTTATGGGATCATAGTGTCTACAATTTCAGCAATATAAATAAGTCCCTGAATCATGATTGAGAGAACAATGAGAATCTCACGTCTTACAGACAACACGAGCTCAACAACTCATCAATTGAGTAACTTCAATCTTTCAGAACTTATCATATTCAGAATTCACAACACACCTACAATCTTCGATTACCATTGATTCCACACATTTCTCAGCTTCCCTCCTACCGATCGACCCATCCTCTCATGTGACCGAATTTACTCTGGAACGGCCATTGTCTTGGTTTAGGCCGGAGTACTACATATTGATCTCTCGAATTCAAAGCACTCCCTTCTTGCAGTGCATCTGTGTGAGGTTGAACATTTTGCTCGGTTCAAGGAGACTCCTCCGTACGGTCGTCTCCTCAATTCCATAAAAACCAGAAAATCGTTTTGCCCCATCTACATTACCACAGTACCCTTAACTCCACCACATATTTGCAATTAATTTACGATCTCGAGTCTTTTCTCTCTTCTTTCCTTTCGAATTTGTTTTGCTCTTTTTCTTCTTCGTACATAATCTGAGTTATCTCTCTTGATTCACTCTCCTTTCATATCTAATCTAATCTCTTTAATTCTCTTTACCAAGTTACTTCACCTGATTTGGGGGTTCTGCTTCAAATTTCACTTGATTGAACCATTAAGTTTGGGGAAAAATTCATCTATATTCATCTCTAGAAGTCGTGAATGGGTAGGTTTTATCCGTATTACTTTCTATTCTCTTTTTCGGTTAATATTTTATCGTTAGGGTTCAATTAGTAATGGGTTTGTTTGTTTTCACACATAGAACGACATCAAAGAAATCAAAGACAGGAACAGAATTGCAGGTACATGTTAGTGACTTCAGTTCGAATGGATCTTCATGAAACTTAATCTTTAGTTTTTGAATTGGTATTCGTTAAATGATGATTTAACTAATTTTAATAATTAGTAGATTAGCAATTTTTCAAGAAATGCCTGACACCATTATTTATGAACTTCAACAGTTTTTTAATTTTCCTAATAGAAAAAACTTTTTTAAAGTTCAATTGCGGTAATAAGTTTACAGCTGTTATATCCTATTCAATCTGACATTGAGGATACCAGTATTTCTCCATAAGTAAGCAACATGATGTGCTTGTAACATCATCAATAGATCAATGTTCTAGCAAAAAGTTAATGGTACAGAATGTCCCAACTTGGTTGAATTGAAGTTCCCTTGCACTATCCTTTAGATAAACGGCCAATGTAGGAATCAGTTTGTAAAGAGGTAGTATATGACACGCTTCAATGTATAATCTTATTGTCTTGGTGTGTGGTAGGCCTGCCCACAAGAAACGGAGCACTCACTTCCACTAAGCATTAACTCATGTTTATAATTTTATATATTTTAAGCCGGCACGTCTACATTTTGTTGCCTGCAAACAACAATATAACGAGTGCTTACGATATTCGTTTACATTATATATGCCATTTGATTACGATCACAGTTAATGTCTTGAAGTGGTGTACAAAAGATAAGAGTTGAGTTCGGAAAATAACGTTTGAAAGATAAGTGTGTAATCAAACTAAATTCTATAACCTGGACTTTGGAAATTGCTTCTTCTTCTTCTTCAGTATTGCCATCACACTCAGCAAATGGATTAGGAGTACTTGGGATATCATTAGAACCACGGAGAGGCTTAAACAAGAGTGTCAGATCACTACTCAACGCCAAGAGATTGTTAATTCGTCTCTCATCAGTTTTCTGACGAAGAGGTACAAAACAGCTACCCTTACGTTACTATACGGGTATATTGTATATTTTTAATAATTTATTTCATCACCAATAAATTTTATCACTGATGATAAATGTTTGGATAAATTATCCGTCAACTAAAATGTTTTACCTAACCTGTCAAACTTAATCTCATAATTTAATTTGTATAAGAGATGGAAATATTCCATGCGTGCATCATATTCATACTTCCTTGGCTAATCATAAGAGAGTGATGATAGACAAATTGTTGAAAGATGGATAACAATTTTCTATTTAGCAAGCAAAACTCATCACATGGTATTTGTATATGTAATAGCACAGTAGTTTGTGGGTTGTTGTGTTAAAATTTTAGCATGATTGCTTTGTTTGATTTATTCTGTTGTTCTCTCAATATTTATTGTATTTTCTTTTATAAGCTTTTGTG
This sequence comes from Papaver armeniacum, assembly GCA_023531295.1. NCBI lineage: Eukaryota > Viridiplantae > Streptophyta > Magnoliopsida > Ranunculales > Papaveraceae > Papaver > Papaver armeniacum. The sequence continues at coordinate 63,828 of JAJJWW010002024.1, read as the reverse complement.
GTTTGCTTACCCTGACTACTGCTGAAACCTATCTGATTTGGCATGTGGATGGGGTTACAACAATGACGTTGCTTAGAGAACAAGATCTGATGCTTTTGCAGCTGCAGTTGCGAGACATGCTAAGGTGAGTTTGCGAGGTTGGTAGGCCAAAAATTCTCACTATTACCACTTTTGAATTAGAACTGGACCACTTGGCATGCGACACATTTTCTTCCTTTGACTTTTGATCGAGGCTATATTTCTATGTAGAAATGGAAGTCTTCAGCTCCGTCATAGCCCTAGAATTACAAAACAAGCTTGAATTCGAAGTTGATAAAAATATTAGCGTAGCACAATAGTGTACCAGAACTGCATAAAATTCCTAGCATGATCGAATTCGAAATAAGATGGCTATAAGAATGAATGGAAAAGAAGATGTCGCCACAAATTCTAGAAAGAGCTGAAGGAAACTTCATGACAATACATTAAAAGGCAGCTTTCCTTGAAAGAGAAGTGGAGCTGCTGAACCTTATCTACCTTCATCATTATTCGTTTAACATTGTTGTTGATCAGGATTTTCAAAGCATTATGATTGATTCATTAACCAAACATATATTGGTGGATTTGTTACTCATTTGTAAGTTATATACTCTCTACTTTCGGAAGTTATTTGCATATCTGTCCATGTTGAAACACAGGTGAAGCAAAAGGCTTGAGCTATTTTCAGAAATAAAGAATATGTACCCAAACGTTCAAGTTTAATCAACACTTACATTTACCGCCATAGTCCATAAGTGATATTTTTCATTTCCAAGATTCAAGTTCGAGCAGAAGACAGTCGCATCGTGCCTGTGTTTTTAGAATACGAGTTATGTACATGAAAAATGTTGTATATAAAGAAGTTCCTCTGTCTACGAAAATACGAGTTACAAATTCACATTCTTGATATAAGAGGATATTTGTGATTGAAAATTTCGATTTTTGTAGGGAATATTTTTTTATAGTTTCCCATTTCAGCCATTTGACTTTAGTTGGAACAGAACGGCAGGCGCATCGCTGGTGCGTCTTGGCTAGTATAAATAAAGAAAATAATAATGTTGATTATTATATTAGTATAAGTTTTATATTAGATTTTTTGAGAGAGGATTGAGGAATTAGAAGACCAAAAGTCTATCGTTTTTGTTTAACGTGATGACGATTTCAAAATTCACGACACTCCTCTCTCTTTATTCTTTAGAGATAAAACTAAAACCCTAGCCGCATAATACCGCCTCTGCTCAGATCGGCTCCATTGGAGCAGATCCGAGCAGGTTAATCCCCATCCACCACCAACCTCTGAATCTCTTTACTGTATTCAATCTATTTCAAGATTAATTTTTAGTTCGTTTTCCATATTTTTTTATTTTAGGAGCTTTCTTTGTTGTTGTATGTTAAGTTTCGGTAGTACTAGCAGCATGGAATCTATGGATTTCTCAATATTTGATAGTATTTGTAAGTATACTTGGGTTTCTTCTCCGATCTACTTGACTTTTCCTCACCAATACACCATCACACCAACACCAACAAAGACACAGATGATACAACATAAACAACAACAACAAGACAGCCGATCTATGTTCTTCTAAAAAGGGGTTGATCTTGATGATGGTGGTAAAAATCAAACCAATCTACCCCTGTTGTTTTCAGCGGCGCCGGTTATTGAAGATAACCATCCAATGGTTAGGTGCAATCCGGTTGTAGTGATAGGAGAAACTTCGAAAATCTCCGGTGTATTTCCGGTAAGATTCAGGGTAGTTCCCTACATCAAAAACCCATTGTTTTTTACAGTGGCATCATTGATTGAAATGGATTCTTCATCTTTCCTATTCAATCCGGTGGTGGTAGTGATACTTAGCTATTCCGGTCAGATTCTTATTAAAATTTGGTCTTTTCCCGGCCACTATGTAACTATGTTAATCATAACATAAACCTTTGTAATAGTTACGGTAGCTTATCAGGTTATTATCATAATATGACTGAGGTACTCCTCTTTTTCGAAAAAAAAAAAAGGCTAGAGATTTTTGGAGGAGAAAGCTTTAGAGAGGAAGAAGATGAATTGTACCACATTTTCAGTTCTAAACTCTTATTTCAATCATTGAAACTTTCTTAGAGGATGAGAATATCCGTTTTCATACACTATTAGCATCAAAGCAATTTTCAAGTTATTGAAATAATCATAATGGAACATTCCAAGTCTACCCCAAATAATTGTATCACACAAACCATGTAAGATGTTATTCGGCGATTTTCACATGATCAAGATGAACTTGGTCTAAGCGAAAGCTTATCGACACATATTCGAGAAATCAGTAAGCGAGTTAAACTCAACTCAAAATCTCAAATGTGTATAATAGAAAACTATATCGTAACACGACTTATGTCTCAATATAGGAGATAGAGTAGAAATAGACTTTCCACGTAATAGATGAGCTTCAGTCTCCACATACCTTTTTTGATGAAGTTCCACAAGCTCGCCTTAGTATTTCTTCTTCTTCAATTGATGAGCGCAGTGAAGTCTAATGCTCAACTACACAATCTATCCTAGTCAGAGACATCTATAAGTAAACTAGAAATCAAGACTTATAGTTTTGGTCACTAACATTGACAAACAAGCTTGAGATAACAACGCTTGCGAGTTCGATCGAGCGAGTTCTCTAACAAGGGTGCATTCTATTGAGATGTCATCTCCCCAAATTGACATCCTTGCGATTTATCGAGTGGCGCAGTGAAAGCTAGGAATGAGTAGCTTAGTGATTGAATTACTTCATTGTATTGCTTGAAATGTAAATCTTAAGCTGAAATGTTGTTAAAGATGTTTATTAAATTCATATGAATCAACTCATGTATATAAATATTTAATTATGTTTAGCATAAAAATAAACTTTTAAGTCTATTTCCAACCGTGTATGCTACTACGTTCGTATCGAGCTCTAGGATTTAGATCTTGAGCGAGGCTCGTAAATAAATTGTTGTGTATGTTACTATGCATGCTTGTCGATTTGAGTGTTTTGTTATTTGCTTCATGATGCGTGTCGTAGGTGCAATCAAATTAATCAATGTTTCCACTCAATTAAAAATAATATAATGGAAGTCAAGTTCGTTCCCACGAGGAAAATTTGATGCGTGTCGTAGGTGCAATCAAATTAATTCAATATTTCCACTCAATTAAAAATAATATAATGGAAGTCAAGTTCGTTCCCACGAGGAGCAAGTGATCTTAGTTGTAAAAGTTGTCACGAAAGGGGGTGTAAAAAGTAAAAAATAAAAATAAACAAAGCAATTAAAATCAAAAGTTGAAAGATGAAAGCAATAAGAGAGAGAAGATCAAGGAATCCTTCTTCGTTACGAAACAATGATTAAAGTTATGTTCTTTTCTACTTGATATTAGTCACAGATTATCACCAACCGTAGGATAGCAGGTCCGCTAGCTAGCCCCAAAATCCCTAATTTCACCGAGTAACAGTCCGCTTAGTTATCGATTCTATTCAAAAGAACCACCTTGAGGTCCGCTTACAAGATGTAATTCCCCGTAATGCATTAAGATTTATGAATTTAGGTTTAGTACTAGTAGTTAAACTCGGTTCGCTTGGTCCACTTTCTAGCGTTGTTTCTACACACAATTGCTCCACGGAATCCCTCCGCAAGGTCTCGTGTTTTCTACTTGTGTAAAGTGTCGAAACGATTACGTATTCCCTAACTTATACTAGATATAGATCAATTAAAAATCAATTCAGCGTGCACTCCAAACAATCTATCAATCAATCATGAGTGTCTTTAAGATCACTCCTATTAGTAAAAACAATCGATAATCATGTGAAAAACTTCAAGATAGAATTTGAAAACAAAAACTCAAATCATGTTAAGAACTAGGAATTCATCCTCAATCAATAGGAAAATTAGCTACTCATGTTTTTGAAATTCACACAAATAATAATAATTAAAAGAAGAATTTTCAAATTCACACAAGTAATTAAAAAGAAAAATCTTAGAAAAGCAAGCAAAAACACAAGTGATGTGTGTGTAGAGAGGTGTGTAGAAGTTGTAGAAAACTTCTCTATTTATAGGCTTCAATATTCTCCAATTCTTCCAAGGAATAGAATCCTTTTCCTTTTGCAATTCAATTTCCAATTCCAAGCTTTTCTCAACTCTTCACCTTCTCTCTCCAAATTTGAGTCCAATTCTCCATCCAATTCCTAGCCCAAGTCTTCACACCCATGAGAGAAGTCCATAGAAAATTCTGGAATTTTTGGCTCGCCGGAAAACTGGGATTGTGGCCGGAATTTGGCCGGAAAACGTCGCCGGAAAGTGTCTCAGGTGACCGGCAAAGTCAAAACCGGTCACCGGTCAACGGGTCAGAACGGCCGAGTCAACTCGGGTCAAAACGGGTCAGAGCTCGGTCAATCACCGAGTCAGTACTGGGTCACATGAGTCGTCCGAGTCGCCGAGTCGATCATCGCCTTGGCCGAGTGAGTGACTAGCTTTGGCTCGTGCCATTGCACGTGCCGGATGTTGTGTAGCACAATCATTGTGCTTCTTCCACCATGATGGCTATACCACGCAATTCTCGCCTCAATCCATTTGCAAGACAAATATCTCATGTCACATCTTCCCACTAATCCATCCGCTTTGCCATTCCTCCACTGCAATTTCATTCCATCACAAAGACCACTGCAGCTTCCCATCTCTCTCGCTATGTTACCTCGTGCCCTCAGAATGAAGATCTCGTAACCAATCCCCTCGCAACATCTCCATCTCTACGCATTACAGCTCTGTTGGCCCCGCACCGAGTTATCAACCCACTCCGCCTCTGCAGCCAACACCTCAATACATCACTGTGCCCGGGCTGTCACTTGATTGCCACAATAATCTCGCAATCCCGGCCCGAGCCACAACTCACCCAGCCCTGTCATGCCATCCTGCAATCTTTCATTCACTGTCAACTCCTAAACCCATCTCTCAATCTCCCCAGAGATGACCACAGCCTCCTTGAATCCCTTATACTCAATTCTCGCTCAATTCCCAGAGCATCTCACCGTGAACATCACCTTGCTATCATCACCGCACCACCATAACTTCAAGCCATTTCCCCTTAACTCGGCTCCATCCTGCACTTCCTCACCGCAATCCACCAACACCATCGCAAGATTGCCTAATCTTGTCACAATCAATACCACCTTTCTACAAATAAGCATTCCACCATCACATGGAATCTCGAGGCTAACAACATCGGCTCAAACCCACCTCGTGAAACCCTAACTCCAACAAAGACCGGACCTGGACAAACACCCACACTGCTGTTCAAAGTATCTTTCTCCCGATTTCAATCATCACAAGTCTTAGTTTCTCGAGCTCACTTCCAATTCTCCAAATCCTTTACACAAGATTCACCAAAGAAATTCATTAGTAGAAACTAACCCACAGATTCAAATATATCTCAAACCATTAGAAACCCCAAAGATCGATCTTGATAATAAATATCCAATGAATCATTCTCCAACTTGAATAACCATCTCGCATCTTTCACCAACCCAATTTATTTTCATCATGAATTCATCCACAACAACGTCCCTTCTCTCCCCTGTTTCGATTCATCAAGACCCTAATCAAATGAGAATCTAAAACCCATCACAGATCCAGTCTCAAATCTCTAATTACTTCATCCGAAGCTTCACAAATTCTTCCATTGAACCCTAATTCAACCTAAGGTTCAACCATGGCGGTAGCGTTTTTCGCACTACAATACACCAATTTTATCGATTTCTCTCAACCTCTCACAGGGCTCGGCTTCTTGATTTCCCCCGATATCACCAAAGAATGGCAGCTCCACCATCATCTCACCATTGTTTTCGAACAAACAACCCTCTCACTTTCGAGCAAAAAAAATAAAAATGATAATGATTGAGAAATAAATTCTCGGTTTAGGGTGAAGGTGAAGTAGGTTTGGATCCGGTTTGGGCCGTGGATCCGGGTGCGGGTGTGGAGCGGTGTAGATGGATGGGCTTAGGTTAGGGTATGGGTGGATCGGACATGTGGGCTTGGGTATGGGTCGAGTTCACTCCCTTCTTTTTGGATAAGGGACACCTCTTTGACCTCCCCTTATCTATTGTTGTCCTTCCTTCGATGGTTGAGTCACCCCTTATCCTCATTTGGCTCTCGTATAGTATTCCCTCCTTGGTGAAATGACAATTTTACCCTTTTGGCTCAAATAGGGTTATTTCTTCTTCTTTTCCTCCGCGCGACTCCAAAGTAGCTATAAGACTCAAAACAAGCGTAAAATACATAATTTACAAGAAAAATAGCAAAGAAAGCATAAACTACTATATAGTAAATACGGTGTATTCTACACCTATCAACAATTCAACCTCCAGTCCCAAGAACCAAATCTATGAAACTCTTGGAACCTCATGAAATCACCCTTAATAATATGCCAACAAGATTTCTAAAACTCCATTGAGAACCCGTCTGGTCCTGGTGATTTGTTAGAACCAAAATGCTTAACCACATTATATACCTCCTCTTCGGTGAATTCCACATCCATCTCAATCTTCTCCTCATTTTCTAAAACTGGAAAATTCAAATTTTCCATGTTAAAACCAACATCACTCTGCTCTGTGAATAAATTTAAGTAATAATTCCTCATCTCCATCTTTATGCTCTCTTGGTCGAAACATTCAGCACCATCAATCTCCAACTTGACAATTGTGTTCCTCTTCCTCCTTGCACATGCTTTCCTATGAAAATAAGCAGTATTTGTGTCCATGAAAAGGCGAGGGTACCCAAATATACCTCAAGCTAAAACTTTTCCTACCTATAAGTCCTTTCTCCGAAAGTGATTGTCTATGGACTGAGTCGAGACAATACAACTAATCGGTTCACACTTCGTGTGATCGTCTATGGATACGAGATCGAGACAATACAACAAAGAAGTATGTTACTTGATAAAAAAGGTTCGGACTTAACCAAACACAATAGGATTCACTTATCAAGTAAATAGGAATTAACGTTTGTGTAATTTACTTTAATTATAATAAAACAATTATAATGCGGAAATATAAAGTAAATGACACAACAATATTTTCTTAACGAGGAAACCGCAAATGCGGAAAAACCTCGGGACCTTGTCCAGAATTGAATACTCTCAGGATTAAGCCGCTACACAAAATTACACCTAACTTCGTATAGTTGAGACCAACCAACTAAACCTATAGTTCACCTAGTTCCGTCTGTATTCCCACGCCTCCAACTTATAAATAAGTCACGTACTTGGAACAATTCCTTTGGTTCGTATTCCAAACAGTAAAGGAACAATAAATCTGTTTGGTATCAACTCTCTTCAACCAAGTGATATGAGTCGGAAAAAGTCTCTTCCATTTATCATAACATAAACTCCTTCGTCGGGTCCTTAGATCTATCTTATGTTCAATTACCGAAGTAATCGTTTAAGATTAAGCAAGCAACACTCTTAATCCAAAGACTTGTGTTGATTCCGATCTACTCAATTAATCAATCCAATCTACCACAAGGATAAACCGATTATTAATTGGATCCTCTTTTACCGAAAAAAGTATTGTGCACACCAAAGATTATAAACCCAAGTCAGGTCTTCAATATCTTCTTTGTCTTCAAATCTTCTTAAATCTTCAATAAAAACCTGCACACAATCACTTGAATCTCTTGTGATCAATCACACACGCAGCAGTAGTCTCGTTAACAATGGATTATCACATGATCGTCTTTAGAACTAACAACAGTCTAAAGATCCTCGTCAAAAACTCAAACTAGTTTGAGTGAATCTTATATCTGAAGAGAAGATTCTCAAGCATAAACAAACTAGGTGCAATCAGATTTCAACCACCGTTAGTCAATCAAATCAATCGAAAACAAAAGATAAACCGCAATTATCTAGTTTCCCACCAACGGTACACGCTAGAGCTTCTTAATCCCAAAGAAGACTTTAAACTGAGCGGTCATAAGAGATTTCGCCTAATTAGGTTACTCTCCTCTCCGAATAGGAGGCTACACCAGTAACAACAACAAAAGAGGAAGTCTGTTGTTACGAAGGATTAGTTTGCTAGAAAGGAAAACTTCAAGTATTTATATACAAGGAAGTTTGGACACCAAAGAATTTCCAAAACCGAAAATATTCTCAAGATATTCATTAAAGTACAAATTCGGTTTCCATAATTCCTGGAAATGCTTTGTCCAAAAATAATGATCGAAATCTCTCGGAAAATCTAATTAGTAAATGCACATTACTAATTCTTATATTTCCCTAGAAAATGAAATTAATAACCTTAATTAAAAGATTCTTAACTTACTTATGTTTCGTTCCTGGGATTCTCTTCCCTTAGCTATTAAGGAATAAAGAACAATTAAAGAAATAAACATTCACAACACGTGTTCAAAATATGTCGACATCCTTACTTTGTAAGTTCTCTTTCACACTTACAACCTTGAAACCGATTTGCCACACTTCCAAACAAGTTTAGAATTGGTTCATCTGACTTTCAAGAACTATGCGATTGATCAAACAAACATTCAATCACAATCATGGGTTTAACGGTTCTACCAAAACAAGTTTCTGTTCTACCTTCCATGTGAGTACTGTGCATAGTCACACTAGCTTTCCAAAATTCGGTTGACTAGGTACTAGGATCGGTTCCCCACATATATATGGTATCTAACTTATATGTGTTGCACATGTCCATAGGATCGGTTCCCCTTTCTGCTATAAACCTTGTTGCACCCCATACAAGGATCGGTTCCCTTTGTGATGTACTGCACCTCTTACTAGGATCGGTTCCCCTTTCCCATAATTGGTCAGACAAAAGTCACAAACCCGATCATACCATCTCAGGTGATTACTTAAGATCGGTTTCACTAATAAAGTCATACCAATACATAAGTCAGGTCTTTGTGAATAGTTCTACCAAGAACACAAACAAGTTGTGAGCGGCTATACTCAATCACACATATTGGTTGTTCATAAGATATACAATGAATAACAAAACCAATAACACCTGGCAATTTCCTTTTCGGTTTACAAACAAGTTTATGAACTTACTTCCTTAGAACACATGTAAAACATTGTTCCCTAGGATGAAATCCTCACCTCATACCCATACATAATCACAATAACATTCAAATGATTATGGCGATGTCTTATCTACAAAGTTTAATGGTTAAGCAATAAACCTCGTATTGTATTCCTTAATATTGTGTCTATCTAGAGTTCAAATATGCTTCGCAGTTTTGTTTTCAATATGCACGACTTGAAAGATACGTTAGGGAATGAAACAGTTCAAGTCAAATATCACTAACCTCAAGTGGAAGGATGATTGTTGTCGTTGTAGCTCCTTGCTTCTTCACATCTTCAAGACTTCGCAATACTTGTAATGTCTCATATCCTAATACTTTCAAGCTAACCTATACGAAGTTGACTCTAGTACATAATCAAGCGACTCTTAACATGAGTTTTGATTCACTAAAATATGACAACAAAACTTGACATACCAACGCTTGGTGGGTTCAACCGAGCCATGCTCTAACAATCTCCCCCTTTGTCAATTTTAGTGACAAAACTCTTACATCATATGGATAAACAAATTACAATAATTCATTACAGATACGCTTGATTCCCTGATTCAACATCACAGTAAACTGCTTACATTCAATCATTGAAAATATCGTTGTTGACTTTATAATAACAAAGCTATTACCCCCCTAAGGAAGATAGGTAGATATTCAATCCGCATGTCTTTGTTATACCACTTCATATGACATGTCACCCCCCCTTAGTCTGTGCTTTCACTCTTTCATTTAGATAAAATGTTTAAGCACCAATGTCCTTTTCCTTAGCGATACCAATTAATATAAAATCAATGCCAGTATCACTTGTTTATTCCATATATTTCTACCCCTTTTTGTCACAAAATGGCAAAGAAACGAAAACATAAAGGACAACACCAAAAGAATCTTACAAATCTCAAAAGACTTGCAACCTGTAGAGTTAGGCACGAGGGTTCCACATATTATGTTCTGATAACCAATATCAAAACCGAAACTACAAGTAGTTTTATTTTGATATGTTACCAAGGAAACAATTGTCCGAAACAATTTTTCCATTTTTGGTTAGCAAACCAAAAACAACTAAGCACCTTAGTCCCTTTGCTAAACCGATTGTACAAAAACAATCGCTTAATTCGATAAGACCAAAATAAAGATAACTCTATTTTTCTCATCAGGTTCTAATTATCCATAAACTTAGACCTTTCAATTTTAAACAAGACAAGTACTAGGTTAGTTAACTAGCATTTCTTGTTAAGGCATTCGATTAGACTTGAATAACTAAAACCTCACTTCGATAAGTCTAACTAAGATCAGAATTAACTTAGTTTCTCTTATCCGGAATCGAATTGGACTAAATAACTCATCCCGTACACCTTATATTTCGTTAAGTCATAAATAATTCATACAAACCAACATAAATCAACTTTCATAATTATTCACCTCAACCGGAAGCAATTGAAACAACATAGACATTAAAAGCACTGCAATTGCACCGAAATTATGTAAGCCTAAACAATTGATACCACACAATAAAGCAATATAACAGTAGTTTTTCTTAACCGGAACCAATTGAATCACACACATCATGGAATAAACATCAATTGAACCGAAATTTTGTTAAGCAAAAGCAATAAATATATATAATATAAACTCAGGCTTTTCTTAAACAGGAAAACAATTAACTAACAAGATTGTTACCTCAAATTTCGCATCCACTTCTCCAATATGTTTGCATCTTCTTCCAGGGAGAATTGATATCGAAATATCATCATGTTGTCATCCTTATGCCAAAACAAAAGAATAACAACAACCCTCAACCTTTATCAGAGAAAGGTTGAAAACCGGTTTTAACAATTGAAAGCAAAAGTTGAAAACCGTCGAAACACATATGCTTTTATGCTAAACCAAAACCGATTCAACATATTGTGACTTTTTCACATATTGTTTCTACCAGAACCCTTCATGATTCTTTGATAAAGCCTACCAACATGGGCTAGAACTTAATCCTGCTAAATCAAAAAGTCACCCAAACCACAAGGGTTCACAATATATGAGATCGAATATTAAGGTAGTGAAACCGAAATCAAACATCCTATAAACATACATAGCAATAAGATAAAAGCATTCAAGCACATGCTATGTAAACCGAAAACTATCACAAGAAAAATTACCAATCAAATAATTTTATTCATAATAGACCAATACAATCAATGAAAGAAATCACAAATTGATGTATATTATTCTTGCAACCTAATCCTTCATGTCAGAGCTGAATGAAGGTGGATTACTACTCTTCAACTTTTGAATTTCTTCAAGTAGAAAACCTTGTTGCTTGACCAGAATCTCTTGCAGATGAGAAATTTTCGTGAAGGATTCTACAAGAGCATGTAATTCTGTCTTTGATTGAATACAAAAGTGTGTCAATGCCTCAATACACTGATCTTTCTTCATAGTATTCTCTCTTTCCTTCTTGCTAAGCCAATATCCCTTTCTGATTTTACCCTTAATATCAAGAGACAATCCAGACTTAGTCTTAAAATGATCTTTCTGATCTTGTATCTTCTCCAGAGAAACCATTTGATCCAGACCCATAGTTCGGACAAGCAATGATCAAAATAGGAGAAGAATCTTTTTATATTTTTCTCACTACCGAAAATATAATATTCCTAAAAATATGAATATATCAAATATCTTCAAATACTAGATATTATTTCCATAATCTACACAAAAATGCCTTGATTTTTCTTCTTCCTCACTCAAAGATTTGGCACATGTGGTGAGGAAAATTTTCTAATACCGATCAAGTGGCATTAGTATGAGATTTTCTCTCATTATGGAATTTTGAACAACTAGAGTGTTCTCGATCTAGTATAGTATGAAAAGATCTCCTTTTGTTACCTCGAACTGACGAAGTATCTTGGGATTGACTGGAATTGCATGTGCAACTCTTAGCAATTCTGTTTTTAAGACAGTTTTTGCATCTTGTCTTATTTTTTCTTTTACCATTAGGTGATTTAATAACATCGGAAGACATGTCCATTCTTAAAATGGGTAAATTACTAATGGAGGAGGAAGAAATAAGATTGACAACTAATACAATACTAATTGTTTCCTCTTCTTCAGAATCGTATGAATCAGAGGTCTCATCTAGAGTCACAGTCAATGCCTTACTTCCAGTGTATTTCTTAAGACTGGGACAGTCTTTAGCAATATGACCAAACCCATTACACTTGAAGCACTACGGCTGATATTCATCATCTTCTTCATGATCCTTTTTGGCAGGGACTCGATCATGTGGGTGAGAAGATCGATAAGTATCCTTAACGAATCTTTTTTTTTTCTTTAAGAGATCTCGAAACTGTCTAGTAATTAATCACAATGATTGTTCAATTTCATCATCAGAATTTTCTGCAATCTGTTCATCTGAATCATCCATCTGTCTATTCCTTTACAATGTAGCTTTCGGAATTCTTGCAGCTTTAAAAGCGATTCCTTTACTTTGAATAGACTGTGATTCATGATCAAAGATCTTTAACTTTCCAACGAGTGTGATTCGTGAGAGAGTTGAAAGATCATTTGCTTCTATGATTGGATGCTTCTTAGAATCGTATCTAGATGGCAACGATCTGAGAATCTTGCATACTATATCTTTTTCAGAAATAGTCTTTCCTAACGAGAAAGAGGCATTAATTATCTCAGAGAGTTTAATATGGAACTCTTCAAAAGTGTCGTTGTCATCCATTCGAAGGTTTTCCCAATCGAAAGTAAGAGTTTGAAGTCTAGCTTCTTTCTCTGATGAATTTCCTTCGAATACGATCTGAAGATAATCCCAAGCTTCTTTCGAAGTTTGACATGTTGATACATGATATTGTAGATCATGGCTTATAGCATGTATTATAGCATTTAAACCATCTAAATTCTGCTTTACAAGAGCCTTTTCTTCGTTCGAAAACTCTACTCGTTTAAACTCAGTTTCTGAATTTTCTATCTTTGGACTAATATAACCATCGACGACTAATAGCCAAGTATTAAAGTCTCATGATTGAAGAAAAGATCTCATAGCAGATTTCCATCATAGATAGTTTGTTCCGTAAAATCTTGGTGGTACAATAATTGAAGTCGATTCATGAGAACTCAAGTTCATTCTTATAGGTTGGATCGCACCAAACACAGATTGTTAGATCTTTTCGTGTTTGCCTGCTCTGATACCAATTGAAAAGGCGAGGGTACCCAAATATACCTCAACTAAAACTTTTCCTACCTATAAGTCCTTTCTCCGAAAGTGATTGTCTATGGACTGAGTCGAGACAATACAACTAATCGGTTCACACTTTGTGTGATCGTCTATGGATACGAGATCGAGACAATACAACAACGAAGTATGTTACTTGATAAAAAGGTTCGGACTTAACCAAACACAATAGGATTCACTTATCAAGTAAATAGGAATTAACGTTTGTGTAATTTACTTTAATTATAATGCGGGAATATAAAGTAAATGACACAGCAAGATTTTGTTAACGAGGAAACCGCAAATGCAGAAAAACCCCGGGACCTTGTCCAGAATTGAATACTCTCAGGATTAAGCCGCTACACAAAATTACACCTAACTTCGTATAGTTGAGATCAAGCAAATAAACCTACAATTCACCTAGTTTCGTCTGTATTCCCACGCCTCCAACTTATAAATAAGTCACGTACTTGGAACAATTCCTTTGGTTCGTATTCCAAACAGTAAAGGAACAACAAATCTGTTTGGTATCAACTCTCTTCAACCAAGTGATATGAGTCGGACAAATGCTCTTCCGTTTATCTTAACATAAACTCCTTCGTCAGGTCCTTAGATCTATCTTATGTTCAATTACCGAAGTAATCGTTTAAGATTAAGCCAACAACACTCTTAATCCAAAGAATTGTGCCGATGCCGATCTACTCAATTAATCGATCCAATCTACCAAAAGGATAAACCGATTATTAATTGGATCCTCTTTTACCGAAAAAAGTATTGTGCACACCAAAGATTATAAACCCAAGACAGGTCTTCAATATCTTCTTTGTCTTCAAATCTTCTTAAATCTTAAATAAAAACCTGCACACAATCACTTGAATCTCTTGTGATCAATCACACACAGAACGGAGTCTGTTAACAATGGATTATCACAAGATCGTCTTTAGAACTAACAATAGTCTAAAGATCCCTGTCGAAACTCTGAACTAGTTTGAGTGAATCTTATATCAGAAGAAAAGATTCTCAAGCATAAACAAACTAGGTGCAATCAGATTTCAACCACCGTTATTCAATCAAATCAATCGAAAACAAAATATAAACCGCAATTATCTAGTTTCCCACCAATGGTACACGCTAGAGCTTCTCAATCCCAAAGAAGACTTTAAACTGAGCGGTCGTAAGAGATTTCGCCTAATTAGGTTACTCTCCTCTCCGAATAGGAGGCTACACCAGTAACAACAACAAAAGAGGAAGTCTGTTGTTACGAAGGATTAGTTTGCTAGAAAGGAAAACTTCAAGTATTTATATACAAGGAAGTTTGGACACCAAGGAATTTCCAAAACCGAAAATATTCTCAAGATATTCATTAAAGTACAAATTCGGTTTCCATAATTCCTGGAAATGCTTTGTCCATAAATAATGATCGAAATCTCTCGGAAAATATAATTAGTAAATGCACATTACTAATTCTTATATTTCCCTAGAAAATGAAATTAATAACCTTAATTAAAAGATTCTTAACTTACTTATGTTTCGATCCTGGGATTCTCTTCCCTTAGCTATTAAGGAATAAAGAACAATTAAAGAAATAAACATTCACAGCACGTGTTCAAAGTATGTCGACATCCTTACTTTGTAAGTTCTCTTTCACAATTACAACCTTGAAACCGATTTGCCACACTTCCAAACAAGTTTAGAATTGGTTCATCTGACTTTCAACCGAGCCATGCTCTAACAGTCCCCTTACCTAAACACATTCTGTTTAGCCCTAGTGTGCCATTTTCTTGCTTCCAAGGTATTTAACTCCTGCAGCCTTTTCAAACAATACAACCTCTCCTCAAACTGCACCTCAGCAAGTGCATTTATTTCCTACATTTTGTCTAAAACATCCACCTTCTCACATAATTCAATCTTCTCCCTTCTAACACCCCCAAATTCTATCCTACTCCAATTCTTAAAGAAGTATTTTAGATTCTGTAGCTTCTTAAAGAATATAAAACTAGCTGAACCATTATACTCCATAATCCCCCACCATTCCTCCACCTTTTTCAAGAAATCCTTGTGCAATATCCAGCTATTTTCAAACTTAAAATAAGGTTTACACACTATTTTGGGTTTTGTGATTAGCATTATGGGTTTATGATCTGAAGTTATTCTTGTAAGAGCAAGTTGCATAGCTTCAGGAAAAATAATATCCAAATCAACTCTCAATAAGAATCTATCTAACCTGCATAAAAGGGGGTCACTTTGCATATCCGACCAAGTGTATGCTCCTCCAATCAAAGGAATATCCACCAGCTCCTGAGTTGAGATAAAAGTGTTCAAGAAAAAAGAATTTATGCCATCACCTTCTCCTATATTCATCTCCTCATCATATCTAACAACATTAACATCACCTGCATAGCAAATTGGACCACTCCACCATCCTCTTACCAACACCAAATCATCCCAAAAAACAGCCCTTTCATCATACCCATAAGTTGAATAAAAATTGCAGACATCCCACTTCTCATTATTCACAGTAGACGAGAAAACATAAGTAATATTACTAACCCCCATTCTCACATTCTCATTCTTAAGTTTGTTACTATTCTAGATAGTTAACAACCCTCCATTGTTTCCAACTGAACCTGCAGATGGTAAGTACAACCAATCAACATCCCCATCATACCAATTTTTTTTTGACAAACCATTGATTCATCTTCGCAATTTTTGTTTCCTGCACTAGACAAACATCACATCTTTGAGCCGCCGCCAGATTTTTTAAAGCAACGATTTTGTCAAAAGCATTAAGCCCGTGAGTTCCAGCTAATTATTTTCAGATCCATTAACAATTTCTATTAAGATATGTGAACTCTCTGCCACCTTCAATGGCATTACCTCAACTACAGACAGTTCCTTCATCCATGAATCCCCAATCTTCTCGACTACCGCCTCGTTCCTCTTAGTATTAGCTTTCTTTAGTCTCTCCTTATACTTCACCACTTGCTTCATTACAACCTCCTTTAGCTTGTCCCTATCACCATCACAATTACCTCCATAGGCACAAAAATGCATCAACATCAACTCAGCAGCCTCCATCACCTTCTCCATACTTTCTGAATGAGATAATTGAATATCACCCAACTTTGAAACCACTTTGTTCTCTATTTCAGACAATAAATTCATCTCTTCAATTACAGCTGCACTACACCTACCTTCTACCACCATCTCCATCTCCTCCTCGTCTTCAATCTCAATTAGAGGTTCTTATGGATTTCCAAAATTAGATGTATCGCCTACCTCAGACAAATGTTGACCAAAAAGAATCATTTGGCCTAGACTTGGATTTGGTTTAAAACCATGCTTAGGAATGCAAACCCATGTACCCGACCCATCAACCTTATTCTGTACCACATCATCTACCACTTCATTACCAGTTGCTGTCTCAGTCCTACTTAGACTCTCCCTAACCAACTCCTTATTTCGCTCCACCATATTACTGTTAACAGCATTTTGAATTTTCTTTACAGTCTGGAATTAGGTATCACAAAATGCAACTTCTTTACGATATTTAAGCTCATCCAACTGAAATTCCTCCTCATAAAATGGATCTCACTCCATCGTAAACACCCCCTTCTCATTCTCCACCTCTGAAACAAGCACCACCGGAATCTGACTTAGGGTGCCTGAAATCGCAATCCTAGAAAAAATTAAGCCCCTTTAGTCGTAATATCTCAGTAGCTATCCTTGAGAATTCCCCCAATGAGATCTCATTTCCAATCCTAGCAATTACTTCCGAAGACCATTTGGACTTATGCAGCCCCCTAATTTTGAACCATTTTAATGGCTCTGAGACTTTACTTAAAGGAAATGAATAGTCCTTGGAAACCTTAACCAGATTATCTTTTTCTTTCTTCTCCACAGCACCATCCACTCGACCATTATATCTCCCCTTTGGTAATAAATCACCCTCCCATAACGAAAGTTAATACCCAGTACCCATTGATTTCCACCTCCTTGGTTTCCAAATTTTCATCCCCTCTTCCTCACTCAACTGAAAGAAGCATTCCAACTCCGAAGAAGCATCAATCTCAATAAATCTTCTTATTCCAACTTCCTGTTTAATCTCCACTGCTACCTTGTTCCAGCTTGTCCCCCTTGATACCAGAATTCTAGATGTTATTTGCAATCGATGTTTAACAGAACTTCTTGCAGGCCTTCCATCCTCCAAAAAATCAACTTCTGTAAGCAAAGCCTGTAACGCCACCTTCTTATGTCCAGCCTTATCTAAGCACACGTCTAGAACCTCCGCCATAATTGACCAACAACTTTTGTTATCACCACTAGGAATACATATACATACCTCTTTCTCTTCCTCCACCGATCTGAGTCTACCAATCCTTATATAATCCCCTCCCTTATTAGATTGAAGTTTAATGACGAATAAATTATCATCATCCTTTTCCTCAAAGTGATTCCTCTTATTTTTTTCCTTTTTTGACACAACTTCAAAATATCAATCACCCATTCAACCAATACTACTGGCAAAGCAATCCATGCCCTAGCACCTCCCTATCCCCTCTCTAGAATTTTTAACAACTCCTTGTTGCCAATTGTTTCAAACGAGAGTTCAAAACTCTTCCTCTATAGCTGTATCAGCTTCTTCACTCCAGCGCCACCACCTCGCTTTTTCTCTCTCATCCTCTCTTTCCATGTTGCCAATTTTTTAAAACATTTGTCTGAGTCCAGGTTCGAATTGGGGACCTCTAGTGTATGAGACTAGCGTGATAACCGACTCAACCACCCATACTTCAATATCCTTGTTCAAACTTCCATATCCTTGTTCTTCCATGTTTTTTGGATGCTCTTTTGAGCATTATTATTAAAGACATCCGAGCCTTTTACTCAGGGGTTCCCCTTGCCCGAAAGGTAAATATTCATTACTGCTCCATGGAATTCAGCTGAGAAAAGCCATGGATCCTGAGTAAGTGAATATTATGTATTTATTCCAGGAATTCAACCGATGAATACTGCAACTAAAAATAATTGGTGGCTATATACTAGCATGCAATATGTGTAGGAGCAGATATGATGTGATCAACATCATATTTATTTTTTTTGGGTCAGACACCAGAGATAAATTCTGAAATTCAAAAAAGATACCGAGTCTTTCAACTTAAATCATGAAATATATGGAATTGAAAGCTTTTGCTTCAGAAACCCTAATGTCACCGACATATATATTATTACTTTCATGATGTTACAGAAATGCAACACTTCTCTTGCGGAAGGTGAAGACATGAATTTCTTATGATCCCGATACTGATCAGAGATGTAACATTTCCGATGCGATTTTAAGAATATGACCTTCGTCAAAAATCCATCATCAACAGACGCATACAACAACGATTAATGAAATCAATACTAAGTTCATTACACAATCTAGTAACAAGTTACAAAGATAGTGTCTATGTTGCGATTACGAAATTCAAAATATAAACGTTATACTTCGTAATTCAATATACATAAGTTGTGATACAACTTGTATATTATTCCTCAGCACTTTGATCATAATAGAATGATCAAGTCTTCAATACTAGAGTTTCATATATATAACTTTGAATGCTATGTTTTCAATCTAAACGACTTGAAAGAAACGTACATAGAAATGGAAACAATTCAAGTCTTGTATTAGTAACCTCGGATATAAGGATGATATGTTTGTTGATGTCGATACGTCTCCAGGTTCTTCAGAGTAATACTTTTATGTCTCAACATTCTTAAAATTCCTAGTCTGACCTAAAGAAGTTGACTCTAGTAATCTAATCAAGCAACCTTGAGTTTTGGAACTAAAATATGACAACCAAACTTGACATACCAACACTTGGTGGGTTCAACCGAGCAATGCTATAACATCATGTTTATTAGACTCGTATCGAGCTGCTAATGATCTCAAAAATTATAGCACAATATATTTTTCTGAAATAGTTTTTCCTCACGCATGAAAGGCATTCACTATTTCAGAAAGTTTGTGATTAAATTTCTCAAACGAATCTTCATCATCCATACGAAGGTTTCCCAATCAGAAGTTAGATTTTGAAGTCGTGCTTCTTTTTCCGAGGTATAAATTTCTTTTTAATACGATTTCTACGATATCCCAAGCATCCTTCGACATTTCAATGGAAACATATGATGTTGAAGGTCTTGGCTTATCGCATGTATAATAACATTTAATCCGTCAAAATTTTGCTTTCTTCAGCAGCGTCATACACTGTTATATCCCTGAAAGAGGTTACACCGTCTACAGTAACTGTTTGACGAGTATATCCTTTGACAACCTTCACCTTAGTATTGAAATCATGATCTTGTAAGAAGGAATACATAGCTATTTTTCTTCATAAGTAATTTGTGCGACAGAAGGTTGGTGGTACGTTAACAGACAAATAACTCTTGTCCATATAATAGGTCTTTTCGGTGCTTACCTTCTCTGATATCAATTGAAAATGAGGGGGTACCAAGTACACCACCACCTTTTTCGTCGGATACCTGTATGGACAAACTTGTCACAACGGTAGTATAAATCAGCAAATGAGATCTTGTACCTGAATAGTAAATAATTTTACTTGGAGGATCTCAAAAATCAATATATATCCAAGAATCAACCTAGTTTGTACTCGAATTGTATACGAACAGAATTCCAACAAGAAAAAATCTTGTAACTTATTTTTCAAGATACAAATTCACAATAATAAATATTATAGTTTTTGAACATTTTGAGCTTTAAAAACTGTCTAGGTTGTTTTACGTGCTACTATCTATTATACAGATAAACAATATAATGTGGAAAATAAATAACATTCAGACACAAAAAGTTTTGTTAATAGAAAAAGTGCAATATGCAGAAAATCTCGGGAACTCGTCCAGTTTGAACATCACATTATATTAAGCCGCTACAAACACTAGCCTATTATCAGAGTTCGGACTGGAATGTAGTTGAGACCCAATTCAGTTTCAGTCGTGCTCCTTACGTCTGTTGGATCTCGCAAGACTATACACACTTGATTCCCCTAACTGCCGTCCTTTACAGGCATTTGAGTCTGCTTCAACCTAAGTGGACACTTTTAACCATTCTAACTTTAACAAATAGCATCTTGATTTCCTTTAAAAAGACAAATATGCTTGCTTATGTGGGATCTTCAAGGTAAAGAATATATCATGTAAAACTTAACAATTAGGATAACTTACTCTCTTCAAAAAGTTATAGAGATACCTAATCGATGAGTGTTTTGTAATTTCTATTTATCTTATATTTCAAAAAATACAACAATCAATAAGAACGAGATCCAAATAACAAAGACCATGTAAAAGATTGTCTGACTGGGCTTCACGAATCCCTTAGTGAAGACTTTAAAGTCGTAACCAATGCAGTTTCACTAGAAGAAATCTAGGTTATTAGAGAACGACTCTAGCCGCAACTAGGACACATAAGGGCCATGATTAAGATTCTACAATGCAGAGTCCTCTATTTGTGAATTGAAGAGGGTACCAAGTAAACCGCCAACTTTTTCGTTCGGAAACCTGTATGGAAAAAACCTAAAACAACTGCAAGTAGATCAACTTAATGTCTTGACAATATGTATATAGAGTTTATATCTTTATTTATTCTCAATCAGAAAGTCTAGACAACGGAATCCGTGAACCTGATTGTTAATAAGAGTATTTGGAGATCTCAAAATTAATATCCAAGATTAATCTAGTTGTATCCAAATATTCAGATCTGAATTCTGCAAGTATGAAAATTGTTATTTATCTTTCAAGATATGAATTCTACAAGAAATGAGTCTCATCATTGATCCTAATTATATGGATGTATCTACTAGAATTAAATATGTACTACTTGTGTAAATCTTATTATAAATATAAACAATATAATACTGAAAAGAAAAAACACAAGACACCAGAAGTTTTGTTAACGAGGAAACCGCAATAGCAGGAAAATCCCTGAATCTCATCCAGATTAGAACACCAAACTGTATTAAGCCGCTACAGACACTAGCCTACTATCAGACTTCGGACCGGAATGTGGTTGATACCGAATCCACCCTCCAAGCGATTCAATTACAGTCGCGCTCCTTACGTCTCTTGAACCTCGCAAGGCTCTACGCTATTGATTCCCTTAGCTAACTTCCTTTACAGACTAAGAGTTGCTTCAACCTAAGTGAAGACTTTTGAAACCAATATGTCTCTAACAGATAAGCCTATTTGATTTCCCTTTATATCGAATATCAAGGCTTGGAAACCTGTTTGCAATAGACAAAGCTAGATAACCTCAAAAATCCGGAACATTTACACTCAGTTAGCTGAGAAGCGTGGATTCTTAACCATCTCTCAAGAACAATCTTGAACTAATCAATTAAGAGTAGTTTTCAGATATCTATCTTGAAGAATCACAAAGTCTGAGACCAGGAGAACTTTTAGATTTATATCTATCTTGCCTGAAAGAGATTACGAGAACCTCGATAAAAGAAAAGCAAAATTAAGATACACGAACTATCAAGGTAAAGATAGTCGAACTTGGATTTACGAATCCCCAAGTGAAGTTCATAAGTCGTAGACCTAATTACGCTTCTCAGATAAAACCTAAGTCAATAGAGGACGACTCTAGCAATCAACCAGGACATAAAGTATCAGGATTGAATATCCCATTTGAACGAGTCTCTCTATTTATAGATGTTCGAGACTAAGGGTTGCTTAGAATTCAAGTTATGATAACTTGAGATTCAAGCAAAAACTTTCTCCGTTTAGATGAAACTCTGTTGATACATGAAAATAATTATCCTTGAAAAGAGGGATCCCCTTAACCTTTTAGGAGTTCCTCTTAAGAGGTGAATACTTGGGTACTAGGCCCAATCCATAGAGTAATGGATGATCCTATCCCAAGAAAGGAAGAAGGTGGAAGAGTTGGGGCTTCACTCTAAGCCAAAAGCCATAAGAGCAACCGCAGTGGGCGACTAAACCCATTTATTTGGTAAAAGAACCAGACGTAGCGGGACGGACCATCGACCAAATCCCATACTAAACCCAAATTCGAGACTATATTTGGTCCGGGACCAAAGACCATACCCAAATTTAGTCGAGCGGTGATATAATCTTCGTTTCTCAACGGGCGGTTATATAGTCTACGCCCCACACCAGGTGAACGTAAAGTCTACGCCCCACGCCAGGCGTGCTTTATACCTCCGCCCCAAATTCTTTTTTTTTTCCTTTAATGTGGGGCGTGGTTTATACCTCCGCCCCACTCATTTTTTTTAGGCAGTTTATATGGGGCGTGGATTATACCAACACCCCATTGTTTTTTTTTTTTTTTTTTTTTTTTTACATTTTCGGAACCAGGCGAACGTATACTTCACGCCCCACACCAGGCGAACGTATACTTCACGCCCCACACCAGGCGTTGGTATAGTTTACGCTCCACCAAAATTTAGTCTTCCACCCGTAGCGTCACACACCAGACTAAACCCAAATTTTGGTCTTTTTTTCCCTCTTTGGTCTTTGGTTTTACTCGCACCACTACAGTTGCTCTAAGCCCATGGTAACTTGAATAAAGGGGAAGTGGTAGTTTTGTAATATATTGATCTTATGGGTGCCTATTCATAGGAAGAGGAGGAAAGATTATTATAAAAGGGAAGAAAGGATATTTAGAAAATCATTCTGAACTCATCTATTCTCTCTCTTCACCTTTAAGGGTGTGTGGCTTGTTGTGGCTTGGAGTAGCTTCTCCTATCCACTTTTACCCCATCAACATTGCGACCACAGTGAGAGGAGCTTAGTTTCTCGCCCAACAAGACCCTTCCACCCCTATTCTCACACCATTTCTCATTTCTCTTGCCGCGTCCTTCCTTGCTTGCCGCGTCCCAAGACTACTAAGTACTAACTCGCCTCTCATCTATCATTTTCCCTTTACAACTCTCTGTCCGCTCAACAACCTTCTTTTTCAACTTCTCTCCTAGACCATAACTGCTTCACCTCACCGCACCAACGCCGCTCAATCCCATGATCAATACCACTTCAACACACCAGCACAACCCAACTACGTCAGCGCTTACCTGCGCCTCATCTTTTAATCTTCCGAGCAGCCTCATTTCCTCCGCTTACCTGCACCGAGACACACCAACGTCGCTCCATCCTGATATTCCGCCTTCATCAACAAAACCAGAGTCAGCAGCCGCTTAACTACGTCGGTGCCGCTTCCTCCTTTTGATAACATTATACTACACCAGCACTACTCCTCGCTCTCTCTCTGGCTCTCACGCGCCCAATTAGCCGATATGGATCATAAAATTGAAGAAACAATAGCTCGGTTCGAGACGCGCCTTCTTCCAAATCAAGGATCTATACCAAGGAAAATGATTCTGACTTCCAGATAATAAACCACCATCGAAATGAGATAAGGGGATGAATTCTGAAGTCTCAGCAACATCCAGCATGATCTCATCAACAAAAATGATTGAACGAGTCTATCCTACCTTGTTATCATTTTTTTTTTTTTGATTGCAGCGATTGATCAATCAAATTTTTTAAGAAAATATTTTAGGGATTTCATAAACCTACACTTGAGATTTCTGTCGATTTACTCATCTTATTGGAAATTGGAGTCTCGATTTATGATTTTAAAACAAGTTCTTCATTGGAATTTAATTTATCCCACAACCTCTTATCCTGATTAAAACCATATGTTAACCTTTGAATCCTAGACTATGTTACCCACTAAGTCGTTTTGAGATTTACCCACTCAATTCTTGACACTACACTCATATTTGTTCTATATAGACTGCACCACCACAATCTTAATTAAAATTTTCTTTAATTGTTTGAAATATACTAGCAAATGCAACCTGTTCAAGACTTTAACTATGTATCTAATCGAAAGTTTTTCCCGATCATTCAGATGTCCTTTATAGAGCAACAAAAAAAGTTGAAATCTCATTTCTTTAACGATGAAGAGATACAGACTTAAAGCAAATAGGAACATCAATAAGAGCTGTAGTGAGTATGGGTTTCGAATTTGTGAAAATTTGGTGGAATTTCATGACCTAAACTAGATCAATAAGAAAGGGCATCGGAGGCTGTTGAAGAAATGGGTTCTGATAGGATTATGAGCTCGACATGAACAAGAAAGTTATTGAAGAAGTTTGGATTGTATCTTGAGCTGAAATTCAGAACACAATGTAATGTTGCTGTATCGAAATTTGGATTGTAGGTTATTTTGTGATGAGTTGGTTTGGATTTGGATTGAACTCCTAGCAAGAAAACAACTTAAGGACATGAAATGACATGTTAAGACTCCGCACACACGATGCATCCTCCAGGCCTTGCAGTTGCTTTTCGTGGTAGCAATGACGTTAACTTTATGGATACACAACTCAACTCCAGAATAGTTCCGCTGATACTAACGAAACGCCGAGCAGGTGAGAACAACTTCACTGATGTACATGAAGGCTGAAAGCAGTTTTGAAAGCGAGCAATCAATAATAGAAATATCCTCAGCACTGCATTTGGCTTAAGTAAATAGCTACATCCGAGATGCATGTTGTTGCACGAGGAAGAAGACGTTGTGGGAATAAATGCCTCATTAAATTACAGGTGGTACACGAGCAAACCGTGGTAGGAGCAGATGAAATAGTTGTTGATCAACAAATTCCACCAGATTGGGCCTATCAACAAACAATTAGACCGAGCAGCATGAGTCCTGTAAAGCATCATCTCAATACGCTCTTGGATCTTCACCGCTTTGGACATCTCATGACAGCAAGGAGGCTCAGCTTAGTGTCGTGATTATCGAGAATCCACGACCAATAGTGCCATTACATACTGAATCAATGACAAAAGTCTCTTGGATGGAACCTCACCAAGTCTGCAGCTGTAGTTATTGTTGCTGTGACTGGATCTGGAGTTTTTTCCGAGAATGAAGACAAGTAAGAACATTGGGATCAAAGCTGTTTTGGGTTTGAATGAAACTTGTTCTATAAATAGTTGAGAGAAATATTTTGAGATCTTATACTGAACATCTAGGGGAGATGAAGCAGTTGCTGCCTAATGAGGACTACAAACTGATGTTGAATTGAAATCTCATAGAAGCATCACCTGTCATCAGCACCTGTGAAAGAATCGAGCTCAAAAGAGAGACTAAGAATTGCCTTAAGGAATTGCACTTCAGCTCCAACCGCCACATATCGATGGCCAGTCACCATCCTCAACAAAACTAGAAGCGAGTAGCAGCTTACGTAAAGCTCATCAGCGTGATTCAAAGCTTACGTAAAGCTCGCCTCCTAATGCTCACAGGACCACAGATAGCACACTAAAAATCGGTAACGAAGGATAGAGGTGTCGGAAGTATATGAAGGAACAAGAGAAGCAGCTAGAGCCTGTGAAGTTTTTGGGTCAAGTTTTGGCTCATGATATCCGCGTTTCCCAACAAGAGAAGTTGCTGCTATGTGTTGTCAAGTTTGTTGATGCTGTGATGATGAATTAGAAATGATGGAGGCCTAAATTGTTGCTGCTGATGGCGGAGATTAGTGAGGATGCTTCCCCAGCGCGGCTACGAGCTGATTGTTAAGCATTGACTATTGCTGCCACTAGGAGCCTACTGCTCTTTATTTCTTTGGACTACCAGCTGCTGGACAAGAATTCTCCGCAAAATACTGGCAGATTCCTACATGGATAAGTTCTCGCCTCCCTTCGTTACATTTTTTCTTTTATATCACAAAATTGCAGTTGAGCTTGACAGGAACTCATCCGAGCTTATTTAATATTTGCGCATGTTTAAAAACCTTCATTATAGCTCTGGTAAAGCATTAGTAACTTGCTATGCCATATCCCCTGTGAATGGACATCTTTTCAAGATATATATATATATATATATATTTTGTGCTCCTAAAGTCATGATTGTCTTACACATTTTTAGGCAGCAGCTAAAGTTGACATAGGTAGCTACCGAGAATTGCTGAGAACTAAGTGTGTCACTCAAGGACGAGCGCTTCAACCCCAACTACCACGTGGACTACCGCCATCCCCAATGAAACAGAACGTGCGTTGGTCCAACTGAGTATGGAATGGAGCAATGACTACTGTCTTGAGATAGATAGAAGACTTGGATCGCCCCGAGAACCATCTAAGCACTTGTCTAGTCGGTAGCGCTCCTTGCGTTTCCGGAAAAGTCACCTCCTCCCTTGATGATGTCTTTCAATAGTTTTTACAACTAAACCAGCTGTTGCGAGCTTGAGAATCAGTAAAGTCAGGAAAATTACAAGATCAGCGCGCACTACTATGCATCCTTGGATATGGCGTCATCCGAGAACCACTACTACAACTCGGCCTCAACTTTGAATCGATGGTGGAGACAGAATGAAGCATGGAATGCTGTTGCTACCAGTCCGCCCATATCATCACTTAACCAGCGTGAGAGCTAGCATCCGCCTCATCAGTGCCGCTTACCTATGGCAAAACTGGTATATTTCCATGCCTCTTATTTAAGATTATTCGATCTACGTTTGTCTTGCATTTAAAATCATCAAACATGCGGTGCCCATCTAAATTAGCTTATTTAACACCCTCTTAAAATAGCATATACTTGCCATTAACGGACTTGTTTTGAATCCTAACATAACAACGAACTGTCTGGAAATTAAGTCACCTGTATTCTTATTATATGTCAACTTTTGCACATGTAGCTTGTCATGGTTGATTACATTTATTACTCTACATGATCAGTATTTGTGTAAATAACGAGATTAAGCTCTAGCTGGGGACTATCATTAGACATCGCACTACCAAATCCCCGTGAATATATTTTTTTCCTCAAATCCTATAAACATGTATCTGTGATAGTTATATTTCTCTAATTAAAGTGTCGAAAGTTGTGTGTTCCCATCCATGTCGCGGCCAAGTATATTTGTATTATCTTGTGTTGAACTTTAGAAATTTAAATATGATAACACCATGAATTGAGAATAGCCACGAGTAATGAGAAAATGTGACATTGAAATGCACTATGAGAAATGGGAAAAGGTGGCCTCGAATGCACCGTGAGAAATGAAAAAGGCTACGAGTACAGCCCATGAAATGAATATTAGCCCCGAGCATGGCTAGGCTTTGAGCACGGCCAATGAAGTAGTGCATATTAGCCTCGAGTATGGCTAGGCTTGATGCATGTCCCATGAAGTGCACAATAGCCCCGAGTATGGCTAGGCTTTGAGCACGGTCAATGAAGTGCATATTAGCCCCGAGTATGGCTAGGCTTGGTGCATGGCCAATGAAGTGCACAATAGCCCCGAGTATGGCCAGGCTTTGAGCACGGCCAATGAAGTGCATATTAGCCCCGAGTATGGCTAGGCTTTGAGCACGGCCAATGAAGTGCATATTAGCCCCGAGTATGGCTAGGTAGGGGTGAGCATGGGCCGGTATGGACCGGTTTTCACCTCATCCGCATCCAATCCAATATTCTACGGATTTTTAAATTTGGCATCCGCATCCAATCCAACATCCAATGGATGCACGGATGAACGGATTGGTTGTGGATAATCCGATAGATTTGTGTTAGTTAAAATTTATAATGAAAAATAAAGCCTATATAGATGACTTCTCATAGAACCTACACGTTTTATATATGTACTAGGTATCACCGGGGCCTTACGGCCCCGGCTCAACCTTTATTTTTAGTGTACATATATTGGGTATACGCAACAACCCTAACTGAATAACAATACGTTAAACTCGTCATCTATGTTTGATGGGGCAACCATGTATGAAAACAATCTAATCTTGCTTTTAAAGGGTGAAACTTATGGTACGAAAATAAAATAAAATAACCATTTCGAGGTATCATCGGGGTCTTACAGTCCGACTCAACCTTTGGTTTCAACAAACAAAGTAAGTCAATGTTTTTGACTTCGAAACAAAACGTAAAGAGAGAAAATAGTATACTAAAACCCATTATCTATCCCTGGTACGAATATTACCTTTGGGAGCTAGTATTATGTTTCCTTTGTCATCACATGTTTACAGTAAAATGAAACATAAATATGGAAACTATAATCGAATTAAGTAGCTTTTGTACCGTTTTTATCATTTGAAAAGGTTTCACCTATTTGCCACCCACACTTTTCCTATTTGCCACCCCTATCAACATATCGAAAGTAATTTTACTTTCAGTTCTACTTTTTCCTATTACCACTCTTATATTTAATTGTCATGCGCCAATTAAATATAATTTTAATTGTTATATCAAAAAAACTATTAATCCTAGGTTAGAAGAGATCCATTTAATTGTCATGCGCCAAGAATTTATATTTCCCTTTCCAATTTTTTTTTTTTTTTTGGTTAATGGATAAACAATAATTTGTTCATAAATTATGGTCTGTAATACAAAACCCGAATTTAGGGAGCTAAATCTAAGCATCAATCAAATTTTTAATCAAGAGAAGCAAACGGAAATTTGTAGTTTGCAACTGATGATTCCTCCTACAACCTCCTGATTCATATCATCGGATTTAATGAACTTGATGATGAATTCACAACGATGATGTCTACCTGATTGCCTATGCCCAAAATAATACATCAAAGCAGCAATATGAATTGTAATGAATCATTAGTACAAGTGGGAGCACAACTCTCCATTCACAAAGTAGGATTGTAATTAGTTTTCAAACTGGTAATGCTGTGGAACGACAATGATGAAGTTAACTTTAGGTTACACAACCAAAAACTCCATAGAAAAGATGGATCGAGGTGGTCGGCGGCGGCGGGTGGAGATGCAGAAAAATAATAATCGGGAATTTAGGTTTTTTTTCGGGAATTTAGGTTTTTTTATTTTTTATGTTTGTTTGTTTAGGTGTTGGGGTGGTTTAACTGTTGGGTAGAAACAAAAAACTAAGAGGTGGTATTTATGATATTCTAAAAATTATATGGGTGGTGAATAGGTAAAGTGGGGGTGGTAATTTATGTGAGTGGCAAATAGGAAAAACATGGGTGACAAATAGGTAAAATCTTTGAAAAATGAGAATTGCAGATAGAAATCAAACTTGCAGTATTTCAACTACATAATAACTTCTCAGAGGAATTATTATTAGCTAACACCCGTTCAAGTACATCAACAACCCGCAATCAATATCTCTTATAAATGATTTTTATTATTTAGCTATGACCTTTACCTTAAAAGTGCTTCAAAATCGGATGGTTTTACACAGCCCAAAGCCACCCAACGTCCGATTGAAACTTTAATACCTCATGCCATTATAACTGTTTACATCAATATCTCGAAAAAAAATATCAATCACTTGATTTAATTTCATCAATATTTATTCCTTGTTATTTTTAAAACCAATCATTGTTACTGAAAGATGAAATAGAAAAATCAAAAGAACTATGGATCCATGTTTACAACAGAGACAATTGTTAAAAGGTTTGACAAAAAGCGATATTACAACAATAGCTAACAAAAAGATTCACTAAGTAATATGATTCTATACAAAAATTTGCGGAAACTCATTAATAAAATTGCATAAGATAAAAAATAACTCTTATAAAATAGTAAACCAATAATCCCAAACCCAAAAAGAGTTAAAACCCCTGGATAGGTACATATTCATACCTATTATAGTTTGCGTTTGTACATATATCATGTTCATTTTAAGAAAGTAATAATATATGTAGACAAAAAAACAAATATGAAAACAACCTTAAAGTTTAACGTACATCTTAGCATGAAATTCCTTTTAATCCTATTTGACTTCTGGTAGTCATTTAACTTGAAACCAAATCTACATGTCTTTCAATTGCGCTCGACTTCCCATATTCTTTTTTTCAGTTTTATACACTATAAGACCTTTTTTATCCATGTTTACATTGGATTTTTGCTGTAGATATTATTTAAATATTAACATCCTATGTTCTTGTCTTTTTTTTACTCTTATTTCATCTTCGTAATAATATGTTTCAAACTCTTTTATTTGCCTCATTTTAATATTGTCTAAACTTTGTCAGCTGGTGTTTTTGTCTTCTGTTTTCGTTGTACATATACATGATTCTATTGTAATGATCTTTAATCTAATCTTATTGAGATTAACATTCAATCGAATAATACTGCGAAAATATGACCTCGTACCCATATCATTCTCCATGTTTATATATACTGTTCCAACTCATATTTGTCATCAGAATCCATCGGTTTTCTATTAAGGAAATAAAGGTGTCGTGTGTATGGTTTCTTTTGTAGTGTCGTAGCTAACATTGGTTGTTTGATAACTATTTGTTCTTCATCTATTAAACTATTTTGATCCAAAGTTTGGAGAATGTTGTTGTGGAAAGATATTTTTCTCTTTATACTGTTCTCCAAAACTATATCTTTTATTGTTCTCAAACTTTAGTTGTTGTAATACGAAAACTCTGTTATTTTGCTCGTTTATGTAGCAGTAAACCTTGTTATTCTGTTGGTTTATATAGCCTTTATTTGATGTTATATATGAAATTCTGATTGAATTTGGAAATCTGACCCTAGCCTTACCTTGGTTTGTATTCGATCCCTATTCAACCTGGCTAAGGAAATCATTATTTCCATATATTTAAAATTGTATTTGTTATTTTAATAATGAAATTGGGTATTATAAGATACCTAAAACTGTAGTAACTTTCCTATTTCCAGGTTTAATAAGTTTGCGTTATTTATTATCCGGTTATAGTGACCCACATAATTAGAATCTTTATATGGAAGTATTAGAGGTTTAGAGAAAAAGTTTTTTTTCTTTTTTTCTGATAGCTTTTTCCACACTCATGTTCAGGATGGTGAGTATTTGGACGTGGATAAAGCTAGCGCAGGAACCAACCTGGAAGGCAGAAAGAAGATTGTTGAAGGAATGAGTATAGCAGAGAGGAATGACACTTAAGAAAAGTGCTTCGAGAACATACTTTCGGTTGTTGCAGGGATGCCTATTGCAGTTATATTTCCCTATAGTTCGTTACCAACAGCGAGAAAACAACGGTCAAATTTGAAAACTGCAATGTAAGAAGAGAGTTGTGTATTGTTCAGTTTGTTGCCATATTTCAGTGATTATTCTGCTTTATAAGACTTTTCTTTTTCTGATATTCTTTTTTTTTTTAATTCTTTTTTTGCCAATCAAAACTGGATCACATAATGTGAAAATCACCAAGTTCATTCTTATCAGAATCTTCCAGCTGGAACTGAAGATAATGATCGGGAAGGATCCTCCTATGTATGGAGAAACTCGATGATTTTCTATACGCATAGAATCATGCGTATAGAAATTATTTGAGCAAAAAACTAATAATTTGTTTGAGCCCTCCATATTTTCGGATCTTATTTCTTTAAGGATAGAATTTAAAGGATAAAATGTACATAATATCAAGGAACATCAATTGATACGAAATTGTTATTAAAAGCAAAATATTTAAATTTAAAAAATAAAACTAACCTAGAGAAGCAAGGAAATTAAATTCCAGGGAACCCAGTGCTAATTGTGAAACTTATAACAAAAATTCAACTTGTGATGACGAATTAGTCCACCATGAGTTTCAACAATTTTGCAAAAAGATACATTTTTTCTTTGAACATTCTCTAATTATTTGTAAAATTAAAACTTCATCTACTTGCTCTACTTGCATATAAAAATTATCTTGAATATTCCTGCTTTCTCATTTTGTATAACTATTATCAGGTGTGACTTGTTCTTGTGCAAGCTTTCAGTGGTTTGGGTTATGATCATCCCTTATTTCACATAATGTGACTTGTCTGTTGTTTGTTGCGATTAAAAAGGGTTTGTTTTTGGATTTCTTTCCCGTGCTTCTCACAGATCACAACGTAGCTCCTCTTTAACAACGTTTTTGTTGCTCAAATGTCCTTCTATCGACCTGGCCAGTCAAATCTCCAACTGGTGTCAAAGGTACCAAGGATGGATCTGCACGTGATACAGACTGTTAAGCGCAGTCCATCACACACCCCTTAAGTGAACACGGACTCAACATTTTGATGTGTCTGCCACATCAAATCTTTGCGCAATTGAAGTGTAATCTTAGATTTCTTGGTACCGACCTGTATTTAGTGATGACAACTGAAATCGTAGAATCCCTCATTTTAATTATACTCTCATAGTAATCTTTCGAGATAACTGTGTGGATTTGTCTTCCCAGTTCATTGTTTGGTAAGTCGCATTTAAAGGATTCATTATACACTGTCATCGTAACATACATAATAAAATATACAATGCTTTACTTACTGCATCGCCGAGTAAAATCATGTTGTATTGGAAATTTGTCAATGCCATATCGAGATGTATCCCATGTGTTTAGCATTCTCGCTTTCTCCGAGACTATGACTGCCCCTTTCAGGATTTTTCAATGTTATTTGGAATATGCGCAAGACAGCAATGCAATCTATAAGAAGAAGAAAATGCAAGTACCATAGTAACCATACAGTAATCAAAGGGAGAATAAAATGTATTTTCACACAAAAGTGTTTGGACGTTACCTTCTCATTGCTTGTGGTTCAAGTACTTGCTTAACTTGTGCCTTTTCTCATGATGCAAATGCTTATATAAACAACAAATATACACGTAAAATCCAATATTGAGTCTTATTTGCATGATTCTGCCCCCATATGCATACCCTCCCACCTCATCATCACAATTCCCAGAAATCCCCCGTTGAGCCAAATTTGCTACATTGAATAATTATCCATAACAAACTTAATTATCCATAACAAACTCAGCTCATATCATAACTATCGTCATCCACCTGGAGCTAGGCTAGACCAATGAATAGAACAGAATTGCCTTAAATCAACCCATAAATTTTGTCTTTAGGTTGTAACTGCCATTAGCATCATATAAGGTTTTAGCCTACTCAAATAATAATGCCATCTATGGGAGTCGAACCCACAACTACACGGTTGAAAACCATGTGCTTTTCCTTTTGAGCTAAGACAGCTTGTACCATTTTCGATGTAAGTGGGATTCAATACAATTAGTAACACTTAGGAAGAGTAAACGATTCATAAACATAAAAAGATAGCGAGAAGAGAGCTTACTTAATCCCCTGCTTCAAGCACATATATTACCCCAACCACTAAATCCAAGTCTGTAATGTATAAGCAAATAATGAAGCAATAACTACCAATTCCATAATTATTAACTCTACAATTTCAGCCAAAAGCTTTTAAAAAATAAGAATGTGATTGACATGAACTTACCTTATACTCCTTAAGTTCTATAACAGTTTGGATAAGCTCCTCACGAAACATCATAACTTTTGGTTGCCTGTAGGAAAGCTGATCCTAGAGAAGGAATCTCACCATTGCAATTGCAATTGTAGTTCTCTTGCAAGTTGCATCAAACCTAACAAAGAAACAGAGAGAGTGAACTTAAATTCCTAATATGGTAGACTTACCAGACTAAAAAACATTGTAAGTGTTTACTAAGCCGAAAGGTTCACTCTAGCTATGAGAATGCCAGTGAGTGCAAAATTAGATGCACAAAAAGGGCAAACCAAAAGAGATGATTTATCGTCCAAAAGATGAATTCAGTCCAATGTAATTTGAACATAATAAATGAATGGTTGTTTTCCAATGTATCAAATACGTCACAGAAGAATCATTTCTATTGATGATATAGATTTAGGTAGACTCCAACCTTTATTACAATGTCACGGATGTATAAGGTTTTCCAAATTCTAGGGACCGCATTTTAAAGTAGCAGATCTATACAACTATGCCCATTAACAGGATTGCATACAAATTCAGATAAACACTATCCACTGGATCAAAGACATGGACTGTATAAGACTCAACATCATTTTCATGGTTCAACTGATATCAGACTAAGTTACGGATTCAAATTGTCTAAAATTTCACAAGGACTCATATTCTTAACTGATACACCTCCCACATATTTTCGCGAATAGGTTAACTATTCTACCGGAATTGACTGTTAATAGATTAAATAACTATCATGCCTGCATATAACATTTGCCTAATAAGGTGCCCTGTGATCGCTGTCGTGGGCGTCAAAAATAAATTACACTTTCTTACTACTCAAAATATATAATGAACCAAGAGCAAGAAAGGATCGTTCCCACAGAGAGGTCTTGGTTGTCAATATGTTTCGGTATCTTATAAGTAACACGG
The DNA here is from genome assembly GCA_023531295.1 of Papaver armeniacum. Taxonomy (NCBI): domain Eukaryota; kingdom Viridiplantae; phylum Streptophyta; class Magnoliopsida; order Ranunculales; family Papaveraceae; genus Papaver; species Papaver armeniacum. Next base: position 29,341 of record JAJJWW010002024.1, on the reverse strand, counting down.
GGGATATTCTGATTGTGTAAATAAAAATAAACAAAAAGCAAACAAAGTACGCAAATCAAGGATGTGAAATATTGGATAAAGGTTTCATCTTCAATTGTAAACAAGTTTATGAATATATGAATAGAATTCGTATTTAATCTCGCTATCATCAAAAGCCATAGAATACCTTATTGCAAGAATACTCCTTGAATTTCCTAATTCATCACACACACATTAGAGCTGCGTATGTGAATTCTACCTAAAGAATAACTTAACGCCTTGCGCTAATCAAGTTCAATTCCTAGGAGCATTAAGTTTCAGAAATAGGCTAATCAATGCAATTGAAATACATTGCGCAAACAATTCGAACAAAGGTCAATTTCTACATATGACTACAAGGATGTATCACTACAAACCATAATCATATCATGCTACTCGTATTCAAGGTTATCGCTCGATGAAAACCCTAAAATAGCTATAGATGTGGATGTGAGTTCAATCAATTCTAGACTTAACTAAACAAACATTCAATCATATTGCAATACATCAATCATGCAATTATTATAACCCGTAGAAATCAAACGATAATATTGAGAGAAAACTAATTCATAAAAATCATAACTTGGTTGCAAAATCCAACTACATCTTTAACCAATAATAAAAACTTAGTTACTCATGGCATAGGAGTTCATAACAAGAAGGAAGAGAAAACCTATCATGTTTCTAAACCCTAGAACCAAAAATATGAGTTCTCCCTCATGGAGATATTAGGTTTAGAGAAAAGACTTTTCTATTTATATGTTTCTTCAATTTCCATAAAGGATACTCCTTCCAATATTAGGTCTTCTCAAAACCCATCTCCAAGTGGTCCACCAAGCCCATGTGTGAGAAAACCCATGTAAAATTTATGTCCAAAATCCGTCGCCGGAAAACTGGTATTGTGGTCGGAATTAGGCCGGAATTCGGCACCGGGAAGTATCTCAGGTGACCGGCAAAGCCCACCCGGTCACCGGTCAACGGGTCAAATCGGGTCAACTCGGTCAGACCGAGTCAAACCGAGTCAGGTGGTCTAGTCAGACGAGTCAGGTCTGAGTTAGAGAGCTAGTCAGCTGAGCCAGACCTAGGCCTAAGCCATTTGCAAAGCCTAACCAGGTTTGCACCATCATTGCAATCTCTATCTCTAGATGCAACACCATCTTATTCTTCCCCTTTCCCCGTTCTCGCTTCAACTCACAACCATTGCAACACAACCTGCACTTCAGTTCATACACCAAGAAACTGCACCAGTCAATGGTTAGTGGCAGCATCACCTGAACTGCACATTACAGCTCCAATACCTTCACTGTTTTGTCATCAAGACCTGTATCTGATTCTATTCATACTCAGTACCCAGCTCCATCACCAGTGCCTAGCTTTTCTTCATTTCATGCCTGCACAACCTTTATCACAGCTGCCTGCAACCACTCATGGTACTCTTCCCTGCTCAAAAATCCCATCAGCAACCAAACCAACTAATTCTATCACTGCAGTTGCAGCCATATACCACCAATACCTCAGACCCTAACTACAATTCCTCACTGCTAACAGCCAAGCAACAGCAGCTACCAACTCTTGATCTCCAGGCTACACACAGCTCCGTTCTCCTTTTTGTAATTATAGCTGCAACTCATCCAACTCCCAGTCGCCCACTCATCACCTGTATCATTTCAGTTCAAGCAGCAACATCTCAATAGCACAACTCAATCCTGCATTGCAATCATCACAAAACTACACCTGCAATTTCCAGTCATTCCTTCCATTATGACATGGCAGCAACACCACACAGCACCACCATCCAATTATAACTCCACCTGCTATATTGCACTGAGTCTTCCCTGTAATGCACATCTTCCAGAATCATGTTATGCAGCTTCTATTGCCTTTTCTTTCTCCCAGTTCACACGACACCGATACAGAGCCAAATCTCACCCTCACTGCCACAACATAACAACATCATCATCTGCTTCACTACTGTGTTGTAGCTTCTTCTTGCTCAGCCATACCAGTGCACATCAACTCCAACAACAGCAGCTCATCCACATGCCCCAGTTCTTTCATATCTTCAATTAACTCCGTACTCACTAAACTCCGCAGCTCGCCTCAATAACGTCATTCTCGCACTCCTGTTGTAGCTCTTGCGACTCAATCAAGACTGCAATTCCCATTGTATCTTTGCAGATCACTCCACCATTTCAATCTCCTGCATCCATTTAGGCCAAATCAGTTTAACCTCCCGCTACAACTTCCTGCCACTTCATATTCATAACCTGCGACAACGCCATATCCTTTGCCTTCTTCTCTGATTCTTCCAACCTCAACAGCACAACCCCTTGGTTCCTTCCTCACTTGCCTTCAGCTCAACCATTTCAAACCACTTGACTCTATTAAACATCCATTCAACCACCTGAGCCATTCTTTGTCACTGCCATCAATCTTCCCTGTTCACTCTTGCATCAATACCAGCCGTAACTCACTTGAGTTGTACCTGCAAGTCAAATCCCAGCTGCTCCAATTACCACCTGCAAATTCCCCTAGAACTGAGTTTAATTCACAACACCAGTCCCTCAACTCCACATTTCCAGAATCCACATCTAACACAGCTGCCACCAACTTGACCTGCTCTCAACTCACCGTAAACTGGCAACAACATCATAACCCAGCGCCACCAAAGACATCCCCGCAACATTAGCTCAAGATTACCCATCTTGAATTCGTCCCGATTCGAACCCTAGTTTCTCTTAACCAAATCTCAAATCTCAGAACCCTTCATCTCGACTTCATAATAGCATCATCACCTTCAATCCACCATTTATCACCAAACCCATCTTCTTATTATCGAGATTGAGCTCTACTTCCATCTGATTCATTCAATTTCTCATAAACCCAGAGATTCAATTCGTACCACCGCAGAAACATCCATCCCTTCCTTTCCTCTATCTCATTCCCATGAAAATCAGTAGCAACAGATTCCTTTCTTCTCAAACCCTAGATGACAGCAACAACAATCACTCGTCGCCATCTCCTCTCTGTGAATTCGGCAGCCTCTCTCTGAATTTCAGGTGATGGAAATGATTGAGAAGAAGGAGAGAAAAGTCTTCTCTCGATTTAGTTTTTAGGGTAAGGCTGGATAATGACACCCGGTCACCCCTGATAAGGGCTACTCAACTGGCAACCCCCTAACCATTGCTGGTTGTCTTTTAATACTCCTCCCAAAAGAGTTGCCCCTTAACCTTGACTGGGCTCCAGTTAGTGTTCGCCCCTGAAATGACAATTTTGCCCTTTGGCTCAATTTGGGTGATTTCTTCTTCTTTTTCTCCGTGCGACTCCAGAGTACCTAATAACTCAAAAACACGCGTAAAGTACATAATTCACAAGAAAAATAGCGAAGAAAGCGTAACTACTAGATAGTAAATTAGGTGTTTTACGACACCTATCACCCTGCAACATCAGATACTATAAAAAATTCATTCCATTGTATAATGTAAGCATGATTTGAGAAAGCATTGCTTTTAGCCCTAACTTGTTTGGAATAAATAGTTTTCTTTTTCATGGATGCCTCTTTTACAAATCCAGCACGACACCTACTTTCGAAAAAATAGAATGGGCCACAGAATCTGCTATTTCCTCGATAAAATGAATGGCCGCAAAAAACCTAAAGACACCTAACTTCGTTCTAGACATATTCCAATTTGTTATGCAAAATGATTTCATATAGCAGGACAGTGAAACACACCCAATACTTTCAAAATTTACACAATGGACAGTTCATAAATCCAACAAAAAGAAGTAATACCTGGAATATATTCCATTGTCCACGGTAATTCTCATTCATTTTATGTTCAAACACACTAACCCAGTTGACAAAAGTCTCCTCTAAATTTTCCTCATTAGTGTCCAAGTGTTCAGGAAAATCAATACGTTCTCCAAACCCCCTTGGTCAACACATCTGAATTCACCTTCCACATTCATGATTTCCATCCACCTATACACAAAAAAACAGTTCGAAAACGCCAAACCAAAAGAAGGTAATTCCAAGAAGGAATACATGATTTCCATCCACCTATATAGAGGTGTAAAACGTGCCGTACCAGCACAGCACAGCCCACGAAATCACGTGCTTAGTGTGCTATGTGCCGTGTTGTGCTGTGCCGGAGATTATGACGTGCCGTGATGTGCTGTGCTGGGTTGTGCCAGAAAAATAAACGTGTTGTGCCGTGTTGTGCTGTGCCAGGCAATTTTATTTTATATTTTCCAATATAAATGTTTTCCAAATATTTATTTATTATATGTGTTATGAAAATAAGTCAATATAACGGTAGTAAAATGTCAACAATTGGCTAGAATAAAGGTTTTTTTGTGAAATATACATAAAATGTGATGTATTGTGCCTTGTTTTGTAGTATTTTATACATATTATGCTTTCTTAACGTGTTGTGCCGTGTCGTGCCACGTGCTAATCCGTGTCGTGTGCTTTGTTGTGCTACCGTGCCAATTAGTCAAACCCAGCACGTCCCATTTAACTAACGTGTTGTGTTGTGTCGTGCTGGGCTGGGCTGGGCTGGGCTCAAATTTTAGCATTCTGTGCTGGGCTGTGCTCGTGTTGGCACATCCCAATTTACACCTCTACACCTATACGCAACAAAACAGTTCAAAAACGCCAAACCAAAAAAAGGTAATTCCAAGAAAGGTATATGAATTGTAAGAACATAATACTACCAATGTTTAATCTTTCGGACTTTTGTTGTTGAAGATGTCACTCTAAACTACCAATGTTTCAATGCTGAGTTGATTGAGAACAGAGTACTACATTAGATAATCTGAATTGCAAGAACCATCTCCAAAAAAGGTGATAAGGTAAAAGTCCATTTGTTAAGTATATGTGTCCTAGACAGAGGTGCCAGTTTCACCTTTAAATGTAGTCTACTTTTCAAAACCAAAAATTGTTCTACTGAAAACGCATAAAACCTTCTTTTCCTCAAGGCATAAATAATGTATCAGCATAAAAGAAATCGAATGACACTTGACACAACTTGTATTTTTAGTATAAAAATACATGGACACAATGCAATGTACTTGTATTTAAGAAGAACATAGGTGCTCATAAGTGTTACCTCATATGCTTGATTATCTCCAAGGCCATCTTTTTTGTAGCTTCGTCAAGAGGAATTAGGCCGCCGATAAAGAAAGAATAGTTTGCAACATTCTTATTTCGCTTCACGTCATGAGAAATCTTTAATTTCTTCTTAGGAAGTTATTTTTACCCAAGAAGCCACATCATTTGGGGTTAAAGAAAATCTCAAATATCTTCTAAAACATTTCTTATCACTATCTACTTTGAAGAAGAATTTCCCTTACATACAGAACTCATGGATTTGGAGAAGAAGGAGACGTCAAGCGAATTCTTGGAGATCAATCATCTTTAATGTACACTATTTCTTTGAAAATGGTCCGTACGCTGCCTACCTGTTATTCCAATCTTTTGAAAAAGAATGCTACAACTGTCTTAGGAAGCTTTATGATGCCTAAGATAGATTTCTTACGGCTCATCTAAAGAAAACAAATTATTTCTTCAATAAGGAAAAAAAAACTCAATAAGCAAGCACGTACTTGAGCCTCAGTACCCCTGGGTCTCTGTAGAGCAACATTCTGTCAACAGTTTCATTTCATAAAATTCACATAATGCTAAGCAATCTCTAATACCCAAACTAATCAATGATAGGAGTTCAAAAATATTCAAATTCAGTTGCTAAGAATTTAAATGAAATTGAGGCAGGGTTGGATATGCACAACACAAAGGTAAGAATATTGCTTGTACCACTAAACTCATTAATTAGTAAACGCAGAAAGTGTAAACATGGACAGTGATATTTATGCCTTCTCATATGATGCAGCTATACAATGATAATTTCCCACCACTTGCCAGATGTTGCGCTTATACTATAGCACCGGTTCAAATCCTAAATGGAAATGTAACCAATACATTTCACCTTCGGCAAGTAGAATAGAGCTCCTGAAAGTTGATCAAACACTATCAACTTTGGACCTTGTATAGCCAAGCAAATGTCAACAATTTAGACTCATATCATTTCCAAGTAAGTAGCAACATCTTAGCAGAAGAAATGTCCGTATCATTAAACCAATATAAAAAGAAAAAAGAAGAAATGAAAAGAAAAGGAACATTGTCAATGAGAATTTTAGATGCATTAGCTTGGTTAAAATGCATCAGCCCGTTGAAATATGTGATCAAGTTTATAGCTAGAGCTAACTTTGTCATATTTCAGTATGTAACGGCTATTGAGGGCACCTGAATCCACCAAATTTATCCATGAGGCGAGGCCAGAATGCAGGCATCCCATTCAATTAAAATCATTCCCTGCACGATGAAAATTCTTTATGAGTAAGAAAAAACTTATGTCATTGAATTGCAAAAAAGGCCAAAACATATCAGGGCACCACAATGCAACTCATAGATCTGACTAAGCTTTCACTCATTATGATGCAAGGGAATATTGTGCCTAATTAAACTATTGATATTTCATAACAAACCTGCATGCAAATGAGAGGAAATTCCAACTATGAGATATTAAACTTGCACCACCGACTCCAGTTTTGATGAAAAACACTGAGATTGTCTCACCAAACCAAAAAAAACCTCTTTAACTTCGATCCCAATTTTTTCTTCTACTGTGGTGGTCATTCCTTAGGTGCAATTGGTTTCTGGAATACAACAATCACTGAAATTAATCAATTAGATTGAATGACCAAATCAACCGCATATATGAAAGTAAATTATCAAACTTTTTATTTTTCAACAACATACAGGAAAAATGTAGTTATTAGTGGATAACCAAATAAGCTTCCACAACCCCATAAACCAAAATGTAGATATCTTACAATGAATTAATCTATTTTTCTTTTTAAACGTGTTTCTAATTCTATTCAATAAAAGTAACTCAATAATTTGAAACAAAAACGAATCAAAACCCTAGATAAGGCATTGCTGCAATACACACAGTTACCAAAAAACAAAAATCAACCATACAAATTGGAAACCAAATCTGAGATAAAAAGAACAATAAGAGAAGGAATTTGCGAAAAGAGCATGGAAGGAAGTTTTGGAGATTGATTCTTGTAACGGCCAAAGAGAAGAAATAATCTAGGATTTCTTTCTCCTGGAAAAAAAATGGGTTTGATTAATTAGGTCTTGATAAGAAGAAAACAGACGTTAAAACATCGAAATAAGAAATTTGTTAGCTACGTCAGGTAAGCAGAGATTATTAAAATAATAGAATATAGTGGAAATTAATGAGAGCAAATTTGAGAAGGAACTGAGACTCTTAAATTGACAAAGACATGCCTGGATGATAGACAATTAAAAGCCAAACAAATTGAACAAACCCTGATTATTTGCTATAGCAGCTCAATGAAATTCCAAAAGACCAAAATTTGAAAAATTTAAAAGATACCTTAGATTTATTTAGTCGTACCTGTAATAAGTATTCAGTTTAAGAACTAAATCAAACCTTTGCGTCTATTTCCCGGTTCAAGTACTACAAAGAAACAAACATCAGTAATAAATGGCAAAAGAATCATATAATGATAAAAGAGAATCTCTTATCAGTTCCGGGGATGAATAAGATAAGAGAGGGTGAGGGAGAAATCGAACAAAAACAAAAAACAGCCTAGGGTTAGAGTTCTTAGAGAAGAGAGAGCTAAAAAAAAATTTAAAAAAATTGTATTTCTCGAATTCATTAGCCATCGATAATCCTCCATGAGTAGGCTGTGGAACTCCGACGGCGAGAATCAAGATGAGAGTTTGCATGTTGATTTAGAAGATCGGCAAAGGCAAGAAAAAATACGTAGAGAACAGAGAGCTAAGAGAGAAGAAACTGCATTAGTCTGGGAAACACCGGAATTAGTTTTATTTGAATGCCGTGAGTCTTTCTCAGTCATCGAAGGAAAAACTCCATCCGGAGCTTCCCCACCGCCGAATCCGGTTCCCATTAAATGTCGTCCGTCTGATAGCCCTAGCTATCATGGAGACAAACCTCATACCTTACGGCCCCGGCTCAACCTCTGATTAGTGTTAAACGTCATGTAGTCTTCGGTATTGGACTCATGATTTTTAGCTCGATAAGTCCCGTAAAACTATTTCAAAATGTCAATAATATGATTGTTATCCAGATGTTTTCATTGATATTGTCTAGTTTATGTCATCTAGGTTCATTGATATTGTCTAGTTTATGTCATCTAGGTATCACCGTTGATGATTTCCTAAATTTTTTTCCCTTCATATTGTCGATTCATTGATTCCAGGATAACTAAATGGTGGTCATTGATAAAACGTGAACATCACCTATCAAAGATAGAAGTCAAAATATCATGTGACTTTAAGTGGATGATATTGAGCGTTTTTATCTAACAAAATTAAGCTGAACCGTGGTTTGAACAAAAATTGAATTATTTACTTGAAACGAACAAATGAACAATTCAAGTATTTGCTTTAACAAATTATTCAAAAGAATTATTTTTTCAAGAATTTTAAAGCAAAAAGTATAAATTTTAATATAGTGTCAATTCTTTTTGGAGTAGAATCCCTGCATTAAAATTATGTGTGATTAGGTTGGAACTTAAGCGTTGAGCATAGAAGGAAGATCCCGGCCGCGGCTGTGGATTGCAACATCTAGAATTAAATGTAGTCCCGCATGAAATTAGAAGTGATTAGGTCGAATCTATACGGTTGAACCTATAAAAAAGACCTCGATGTTTTGTTGGCCTGAGAAAATTAGCCAGCGACTACTTCCTTGTGGATTAGAATATCTATGGTTAAACATTGTCGCACATTAAAATTAGTCATGCACTACCACCCTAATGTGTTGTTGGTAGGATCAAATTAGCCGGGCCTACAACCCCGGCTGTGACTTCTGAAGCAGGTCCCAATATTTTGTTGGTCGTGGCAATCCATGATTAGGTTGGAATCTAAGGCTTGAGCATATCGGGCAGACCCCGGCCTCCGCTATGGATTACAATATCTAGAGTTAATGCAATCCCTGTATCAAAATTAGCCGTGATTATGTCGAAATATAGAGGGTTGAACCTATAAAGCAGACCCCGATATTTTGTTGGCAGCAAAATTAGCCGGAGCCTATGCCCCCAACCGTAGATTAGAATATCTACGGTCAAATGTCCCATATTAAAATTAGTCATGCACTACCACCCTAATGTGTTGTTGGTCGTGTCAAATTAGTCGGGGCTTACTGCCCCAGCCATGGCTCCACAAACAGGTCTCAATGTTTTCTTGGTCGTGTCAGATTAGCCGGTACCTAAGGCCAAGCCGTTGCCCCTTAAATTCTTTTTGAAATTAATATTTGGCATAAATATTAGCCATTTTTAATTAGGAAATTAAATTAAATTAGATTAGAATAAAAAATCTAATTATATTAGGGTTTAGTCACGGCAAACATAAGGTTAGCTGTGTTTTAGGATTAATGTCTACGTTACGATTAGCTTTTTCTGGGGCCGGTAGTGGAAAGGATTGGTGATCAACATATTTACTACGATGAAGTAAACCACTTGCAAACACGCCATTTCATCTTTCAGTTGCAAGAAGCAAAAGATATCCACATGAAAAATACAATATAGTAAAACAATTAGACTACATGGATTCGAAACAAAAATTTATGATACGGTTACGAAATTGAATGTTTTCGCACTCCCAATCAATAAAAGGAAATGCAATTCCAAAAACCAAAAAAGAAGTTAAATATGTTAATCCTAAACCTTCAAAAAAACCAAAAAAGATGTTAAATATGTTAATCCTAAACCCTTAAAATTGTGTAACAATGTCGCCATTATTGGGAAGAATACCGGAGACTTCATGTATTGGCTAAATGATATACTGGATAATTTTATGTATTGGCTAAATGATACTTATCGATGAAAGCCCGCTTACTACATTCATCATTGTTCCCACACTCAAGAACTACCCAACCTTTATCATCCCAACTACTAATTGAATCAAAACAGGGTTGTTACCGAAAACGAATAGAGTGTAGATCATATGTAAACTTCGTAGGTCTTTACTTAAATATATATATATATGACCAAAACTGATCTTTACACCGTTTACAACAAGTAACCAAAAAACAGCCGTTCACAAAATTCATAGAAATGGAAGTTTGTCCAGCCAAATCATGACAGTAACTCCCTAAATTTTCCAGACAAAGCACCTGCCAACCACTTTCTTTCTTATTCAAAATATGGGGAAAGATAGAGCCTGGTGCCAATGAAAAAGAAAGAGTTGATTTTTTTTACTGAGACTGCAATTATGTCTCCATAAGAATGCACCAACCAAGGTATCCCGATAAAACAAAACCCTGCAGTCGACATAGGAGGGAATATATGCTTATATGTAAAGGGTTCCTGTACTTGTACCTGCATATTGGTAGAGCAAGTAAAAAAGAATATATTGCATAACATTTTATCAGACTAATTCAAATTAGCACTCAAAAATCAATCAAAGCTAATGGTATTGTTTCATAGAATGGCATGTCGTAAGTCATCTAAAGAATCAGCCACTGAAGTCTAAAGTCTCATATTTAAAATACTTGTAATGGTATTAGTCTTCAAATGTTGGTACAAATGCAAATATTTAATCTTATTATTCTACAAAGAAAACCACCTATAGACTACCAGTAGTTCCTTTTCAACTAATGACTGACAACTGATCTGCTGGGCGCATTGATCTGTGTATCTCAACTATAATACCCATGACATGGTTGGATTCCCCACAGAAAAAATTCGCAGACACACAAAGTGCAAGTGAAGGTGCAATGCGTAATTAAAATCTTTATCCAGTTCAGGCATCGGGATGAACATTTCCCATCAGGTGTATCATCTGTGTTTTTTTACCTTGTGGTGTGGCTTTTCTTTCCCTGTCGGTGGATCTCCCATGTTTCACCTCTAAAACCTTTTTTAAATCACTGTGTCGATTGAGCTAATTATCCTAACAGAAGACTCTTTCTCGACAAGTCATAGCCATAACTCGCTAACCAATCAGAAAAACAACTCACATCAATGAAATATGGCAGAGCATATATAACCATAAATCTTCGACAATTTCTTACGTTACCTGCAACGTGAGTAATATACACTAAAAACATTAAGCTAAAACCTTCTAAAGATGCATACCGTGCCACTTTTAAACACCGCAGCACACTCTGCATTTTGGAATAATTTTCTTATTATAATTCAAACTTTGTTCTCGTAGGACCGGAAACACGATTCATCACTTCGTCGCACACCTAACAGATAATCAAAGACATTTGCTTGGGAGTACTGTCAAACAATGTTTAATTCCATACAACCGACACTCACACAAGTTTTCGCCCGTATCATAGTTAAGTATAGTTTCATGAATTGCTTCTCATATATTTAAGCAACTGCAGTTAATTACTAAATTATATCCCTTAATATCAAGTAAGCATCATGTCTAGATTTTTCTATATATTTCAGGAACACCATGGATATATAGATATAATTAGATATTTTCAAAATATTAAGCATTAGTTTTCTGAATGAAAGCTATTTGGTTCACACTTCATAGGGACTAACCTCACCTGCAAAACTAAAACCGAAAAATCCAAACGCGGTGAGATAAATCAGAAATAGATGAAGAACCCAAAACTTTCAGAAAGAGATATTTACAATAGAGCATAATCAACTTCCAACGAAAAAAAATCCAGAACGAATAATCATTAAACTAAAAAAATCTCACCTGTAGCAAAACAAAAACCCTAATTACTTCCAATTTTTGCTGGAAAAATCTGTGAATGAAACCTCAACAGAAGCAATCAAATTGATTTTTATTGGTAGGTTTATGCATATCGTATTTGGCCACGAAAGAAACAAAAAGAGAACGAAGAAGAAGAATTGTATGGGAGAAATTAAAAGTGTACCTTAATTTGGCTTCAAAATATAGATTTTCACCGTAAAATTCCATACACAATTAGTGTCAAGAAACCACGATATATTGAGACTGTAATAACAATATCTGGAAACCAAGGGGATCCGACGCTCATAAAATCAAAATTACAAACCGTAGACATGAAAGTTCAATCTAGTTCTCCTAGATCTACTAAGCTGATTCAAATATCAATTAACAATAGAGATGCAAAACCTAGGTTTTTTGCGTGGAAGATTTTTTTTTCGAAAGAAGAAAGAAAGAATTCTGTAAATAGATTCGTACAGGAAAAGAAGAAAAATTTAAATTTTTATCTCTGGACATCCCCGAGAGTCGCCCGCAGAATTCGTTCACATTGACCAACTCAGTATTACCTGAAGTTTCTTAGCCGTCCAAGCAAAAACTCCATCCGGAGCTTCCCGACCGCCAGATCGTGGCCCCCGTTAAATGTCGTCCGTCTGATAGCCCTGGCTATCATGGAGACAAACCTCATACCTTTTTATAACTATGATATAAATATAGAAGTGTCATGGACAACACTCCAAGCAAACACCTAAAAATTCTAAAACTATCCATATATTTTCTGGAAACTATATAAATGCCCTTAATCTAATGGGTATGGATGTCCAACGGATTTTCAAGGTCGCATCCGGGTCTGATCCGTAATTCGTTGGATTTCAAAATTCCATCCGCGTCCAACCCATTAGCAAACGGTCCGGGCATCCATCCGCACAAATACGGTTGGTTAAAGCCTCGAGTACGGCTAGGCTGAGAATGCGGCCAGTAACATGGAAAATAAACAAAGCTCTAAACATAGCCGAAATAGATATACAACTGGCTAAAAGCCCCGCGCACGATTCGGTTATCCGGACAACAAAATTCATAAAGCCCAAGTATGACTTCCGTAAAATAAAGGGAAGATATCAAACGCATCCCAGTTATGTGTATAAAAGGTTGTACAAACGAAATGGAAATAACCAAAAGAGGTTAAGTCACATATGCGACTATCAAGCGTGGTTAGCTATGATCGGATGCACATAATAATTGAATCAGAAACGTGCATAAAATACATCCCAACCAGGGTTGGCGGTTAAGGTCTTGCGCACAACTAGAAGCGGGTGATACAATCCACTATAAAATATACGGATCATCTCATCACAGCAATCGAATAGTTCATTAAGCATTCAAGGCAAGTAAAGCAGTACATACATAGTTTCTTGAAACACAAAAAGAAAAAATAACCAGAGATATTGGCACACACAATGAAGGCCTACATAAGCCCATGATATTCTCTTAAAGAACGATTTTTTGGGGACTACTCAAAAAAGGTGGGGGACTACTTTGTGATATAAATGTCCATCCTACATTATAAGGGGTGTCCTAAAATATTAGGGAAGACTAATCTGCCCTTATTCTAATTAAGGTTATAACTAACCCTAATAACCCACTAATCTAACCCACTACCCACTAATCTAACCCACTAATTAAAACTTAAAATCAGTTTCAAAACTGATTATTTTCTTTTCTTCTTCTTCATCTTCTTCTTCTTCTCCTCTTTTCCTCTTCTTCGTCAACATCGACATTAATCGTCGATTCGAAAAATTTTCATCGTCGATTAATCAATCTTCATAAGCAATGCGTGCCAAGCAAACACCCAGACTTCCAGGATTGAGTCCGGGACTCCCACATATAGTGAATCTCCCAAAAGAATTGCTAATTCAAAAACAACTTGAAGCACCGTTCAGAGGCAAAATCAATCATCTAACAGCAACCAAGAAGTCCGATTCAAGTGAAATGCAAATCCGCTGGTAATTTCCTTCATACCCATTCTTTTCAATTCGTTATTTGTTGAAGAAATCGATTAGAAATCATCAAAACCCATTGAAGATGGTAGTTACAGTAGATATTTCGGCTAGGAGAATTTTTTGTGTAACCCTAGAATTGCTAACCGAACTTCCAAAAATAAGAACAGTTCGGTGTGCTCGCAAAAAATAGATTAATATCTCAGTGACCGAACTACATAGTTCGGTCTGCTCATCAAAAAATCTCTCGTAACCGAACTCAATTTTTCCTTTGAAAGAATGAGTTCGGTTTTTGTCGATAATTTCTCTTGCTAACCGAACTTTTGAAATATTTAGTTCGGTGTGCTCGCAAAAAAAACCTCTCGTAACCGAACTAAATTTTTCAAAAGTTAAGAATGAGTTCGGTTTTGTCGATAATTTTTATGGCTAACCGAACTTTTGAAATATGTAGTTCGGTTACCTCGCAATTGTTTTTTGGTAACCGAACTATAGTCTGTTAACTTCAAGTGTTGTGTTCTTTAGTTCTATTTGACTTGATAACACAATATTCTCTTATGTTTAGCTAATACTTTGGTTTTTGTTCATTAGGAACAAAGGAAAAAGATTGAGACTACAACTAGATGAGGATTTTAAAACTCGTACCCCTCGTGGAGCAAAATATTTAGATTTCCGAAAACGTGGTGCCACAAATGCTAAACATGGAGGGGGCTCGTTACCGGAAGTCAACTAAGAGAATGTTCGTGATGTAATCCAAGATGTCAATGAAGAGGTGATGGAGAATACAACTGATAATGTTATTGAAAAAGAGAATGATGATGAAGAAGAGCATGGAAATGAAGAGCAAGGAAATGAAGAGGTTAAACAACAAAGAGAAGACGTTGAAAATGTAGAGGAAGAAGAACTAGGCCCCGGCAAAGAAGGAGAAGGACAAGAGGAGGAAGAGGATGGAGAGGAGGGAGACGATGAAGAGGAAGGAGACGATGAAGAGGATGGAGAATAGGATGAAGAGAATGATGATGAAGACGAGCAAGAAATTGTTCCTGTTAAAGAGAAAAAGAAGCCGAAGCCGCCTAACAAAAGATACTCACACATTCCCCATAAAGATTTGTGTTTTCCACCAGTGGACCCAACTTATGGTACCCCAAATGATGGAGGGGCAACATTGTTTGGCTACAAACACTCATGGGCTGCGAAGATCTATGCGACAATGGTATTCTTTAAGTGCATTATTAACTAACAATAGACTAATTTTTTTGGGACATGTGTAGTCAAGTATTAATAGTGTTATTTTCTTTTCGTAGGATCATAATGATGCAGTGCGTCTTATTAAACGTCAAAAGGCGGCCACATGGGATCTTTCTTTGGAGTGTGACGAGTTTCAAGCGAAGGTTAAAGAATGTGTGTTATGGAGAGCTATTGAGAATGCACATGTGCAGTTTGACGTTGTTGCCGTAACCGCATATCTCGAGAGGTATTATCCCGAGACATATACTATGCATCTTCCATTTGGCGAGATGGGAATTACACCCGATGATTGCCATTCAATCACCGGCTTACCATTGGAAGGTAAATGTCTTCGAGAAGGCTACAACCCCTCGATGAGTTATGAAGCTCTGGAAGTATTGGCTCAAAAATGTCTAGGATGGGATGCAAGAAAGTCTCAATGTGAGTTTAGACGTTCTGTGAAGTCCCCTAAGCGTGGAGATGAGTATAATCCAAGAGAGGCAGATGGATCATTGAAGAAGAAGGTGAAGAAATTCAAGTTGGTAAAGTTGAAGGAAGCATTTGGAGGGACAAAAAAGAAGGTGGAGAAAGGAAAGTTAGTGATGGACATGGAGACCCTTAGGCACCATGTCACTGCTTATTGGTTGTATCAGTTAGGAGCTGTTATTTTCCCCGACACTTCGGAAATAAGGTGGATACACAGTATCTACAGCTTTTGGAGAATCTCGATGAGATGAATAATTACTCTTGGGTCACTGGGGTACTTGCTTTTGTTCTAGAAGAGATGAACAAAGGGTCGAGGATTAAGTGTAATCAAATTGGAGGTTACTTAACTCTTGTCCAGGTGATCTTCTACATTGTTAATTAGCAATTTATTCGCTTATAATTTCTGCTTCCAATTCAATTAGTATTGTATGTGGTTAATATTTCCTTATTTTTGCATAGGTTTGGATTTACGACCACTTCCCTTCATTGGGATTGGCTGAGGAAAAGACAAATTATCCCTATGACCAACCCACATCAGGGAAATGGGTGTTTTTGTCCGCACAAAAGAAGTCTAAAGAAGAGCAGTTGACTTTGTTGAGGGAGAAATTGGATAATCTTACGGTGGATAAGGTGGTATTTCACCCATACGTTGTACCCGATGATGTCTCTGTAGATGAAGATGATCTGAATGGTTACTCTATCTACACCGCTTAATATGGGCCCATTTGGTATCCTAATGGCTACGCAATATATAATCCAAGGAGAATACTAAGACAACTTTCTTGCGTCCAAATGGATCCCGACGTGGAGGAGGAAAATTTCACTTTCCTGGTTAATGGAACAAAGAACACTGAGAAATATTTTGAGCCAAAACATGAACCAACTCCTACGGTGGCACATTGGAATGCATTTGGTGACTACTACTTACCTATAGGTGACCTTGTACCTGTTGAAGGAGATATGTCTGCAAGTGATGATGATTATATGGAGTTCCATGAAGAAATTAGTCATCCTTTTGTGATAAATAAAGAACAACAAGCTAAGACTGATGCGGCAAAGGCAAAGGCAAAGCAGAGGGAGGCTAAGAGAGATCTTAAGGAGATGCCTATTTGTGGAGAAGAGGGGTCGACAAGGAGAAGGTTCAAGTCGCGCTGTGGAGGAACCCAGTCGAGGAGATGAAACCCCAAGTGATGAGGAAGTTCGTCCTAAAGCTCGTGGTAAACAAGGAGGTGGTAAGAGGGGTCGACAACAAGGAGAAGGTTCAAGTCGCTCTGTGGAGGAAACCGGTCGAGGAGATGATACCACAAGTGATGAGGAAGTTCGTCCCAAAACTCGTGGTAAACAAGGAGGTGACAAAAGGGGTCGTAAAAGTGGTCGTTAGTGATTTCGTATGATTTTAGTTTCAAAAAACATCTTAGTTATGGATTTCGTATGGTTTAATTTGGTATGTTTATGTTTTTAAACAATCACTTAAGGATTTCGTAGTTTGGTATGTATAACACTTTTATATTTGTTTTATAACCTTGTTTGTGTATTCAATTTTTATTGGGTTTTTGTTTTCAATGTTATAAGACTGAAATGTTGAAATACAGTATGGTTTTAGGTAACCTGCGATTTTTAAACTTGTAACCGAACTAGTAGTTCGGTAACCTGTGACAAATTCCTGGTCACCGAAGTCATAGTTCGGTAACCTGTAAAATTCTACCAGGTAACCGAAGTCATTGTTCGGTTACCTCGCAACATTTTCACTGGTTACCGAACTACTCTGTAGGCTGAAGCAGTTAGCCTTCATCCATAAGATATTAGTTCGGTTAGCAAAACATAATATGTTAGGTAACCGAAATCTTCTCTGGAGACTCAAATTTTTTCTATTGCACATGTTGGAAAACTAATTCTCTTGATGCAGAAATCACATAAACCAACTCTTAGGTTTGTTTTGGAGTGTTTTTGGAATCGTATGTATGCTCAGTTTGAGTGTGAGCCTTCACAAAAAAGTTCGGTGAAAACATGTATTTATCACCCAACCGAACTAGTTGTTCGGTTAGCAGAGCATAATATATTAGGTAACCGAACTATTCTCTGGAGACTCAAATTTTTGCTATTGCACATGTTGGAAAACTTATTCTCTTGATGCATAAATCACATAAACCAACTCTTAGGTTTGTTTTGGAGTGTTTTTGGAATCTTCTTTGAGAAAGTTTTGTTCTTTCTATTTGTCTTTCCTTTATAAACATAACCCTTCCTCTTGTGGCTTTTATGGGGATCACCGCTTCTCTCACAAACCATTTCAAAGCAAGTTTTGCTTTCTCTCCCATTCAATACTAATACGCACATGTCTTTGTGCATGTTGTCTATCCCAACTCTTTGCATCTTCCGGATTTTTGAATACCAAGTCATTCATGTAGTGATGGGATGTGTCATCGTACAAAATACCAACTGGGGAAGGTTGGTTTTCCATTGGTTCTATTGGATCACATGGAACCTACAAGTAATAGCACAACGTCAATACCATAAAAAAATTTCTTACAAGTTCGGTAATGTAATTTTTTTTATCGACCTTACCGAACACATAGTTCGGTTATGTAGTTTCCAGAAATAAATTGGGGCCTTACCGAACTCGATCTTTGAATTTTCTATGTATAAGTACGGCAATGAAACTGAAAAAATCGACTAAACCGAACTCGAAGATTAGGTTAGAAACGTTGTATTTATATTTTCTGCGACATTACCAAACATAAAGTTCGGTAACAAAAGTGCTGATACCGACAACCGAATAATGCACTGTAAACTCTATAAAAATAGTTCGGTTACATGTTCTGGAAAAACATAACCGAACTCTAAAAAACCGCCATTAACATGTAGTTCGGTTACCTGCGTCTGCTAAATTTAGTAACCGAACTACACATTAAGAACGGATCGGTTACCTCGCAAGCTAAATTTGGTAACCGAACTAGGTTGACCTAACCGAATTTTTTCCAGAAATTTTGAGTTTGGCCAAATTTTTGCACAATTCAAGCTACATTAACTAAATATGAGGCATACCTGAGTACACATAGCTTCATCTTCAGGTTGTGGCTGATAAAATTCATCATTTGTTTGGTTAGCTTGAGTTTGGGGCAAAAAGCTTTCATCATATAACAAATAACTCATTTCCAGATCATTAGAAGTATTGACAAATACACTATGAGGTGAAGGGGGTTCTGATTCTGAGGATGAGGTATCATCACATGAATCACTCAAATCATAATTACTAAACTCAAAAAAAGATTTTTTTGGGTACACCCATCTTCTTCTTCATATCACCCATCTTCTTCTTCTTATCTCTCGATAATAATGTTATAACAAAACAATCCCACTAATATAACTCACTAATCACTAACTAATCAGTTACTAATCATGACACTAACACTAATTAATCATCACACTAACTAAGTTTATCATTAAGGGTAAAGTAGGTATTTTAAAAAAAATCAGATAAGGGGTGATTGGAAATTACTACCAATAACCCACCCCAAAAACTTGAGAGTAATCCCCCCATTTTTCGAGTAGTCCCCAAAAAACGGTTCCTCTTAAAGACATTAAAGTCGCGCTTGTGCGCTAGAACGAGTATCAATAAATGACTCCAACACTTGTGCACATTTGATAGCCCATTTAACAGAAGTAGGAATTACTATTTAGTCCAATTTTTCTTGACCCGGTTAATGGCTAGTCCACCCATGAAAAACATTTACTCGTTAGTCCAATTATTTACTCGCTAGTCCAAAAAATTTGTGGAGATTATAAAGTGTGTTTTCTAAATGCCTAAAACACCGTTACAGATCTAATTAGTATCAACACATGCAAATATTACTAGTAATATGTTACTACATACTAGTAGTATCAATATGGTCATACTACATATCAATATGTACTATATTAATAGTAAAAAAGAATATGTTACTCGTAAATTAAGTAACTACTCTACTATACTAGTAGTAACATGTGTACTAGTAGACTAGTAGTAACTAATACTATACTAGTAAACTAGTATACTAGTAACATATTAATATGTAATATCAATATATAACATACTACATACTAATATGACCACTACATATTAATATGTAGTGTCAATATATAACATACTACATATTAATATGTAGTATCAATATTAATATATAATATCAATATATAACATACTACATACTAATATGACACTACATATTAATATGTAGTGTCAATATATAACATACTACATATTAATATGTAGTATCAATATATAACATATTGCTACTAGTAACATATGCTACTACATACTACATTTAGTTCTATGTATATGTTACTACATACTACATATTAATACTAGTATACTACTAGTTACTAGTATTAATACTAGTATGTTACTACATACTACATTTGTTCTATATATGTTACTACATATTTTACTACATACTACATATTAATACTAGTATACTACTAGTTACTAGTAAACTAGTATTAATACTAGTATATATGTTACTACATATTACATATGTTGCTACATATTACATATGTTACTAATAACATACATAGTATATTATATGTTAGGGTTAGTAGAGTAATTTTACTCTTTTCAAATCTTTTTGGACTAGGGAGTAAATGTTGTTTCCCGCTAGACTAGCCACTAATCCGGGTCGGGTTTAGTGGACTAAACAGGAAATCTCTCTTAACAGAAATAGAAACATGTTGAGCGCCTAAGGTATCCGCATAAAGATCCATTAAAGAAAGATATTGCACCTGGTTAGTTTTAAATGCACCTACATACTATGTAATAAGACGAGCATCCCCATCCACAGTCGACCCTAACAATTCTAACTTTTGATTCCGGAGCATTGTTGATAACTTTCCTAACACCTACTGATCTAATAAGCTCCTGAGGCAATGCCACAAGAGTTGTGTGCACATTATCAAGCGCAACACTGACCTCCTGTATCGACCTACATACATCCGAGTGGTAAAAAAATGAGTAACCAGGCACTGCTCCCACTAATATCTACGATGGTCAAGGATCAAAAGGGAAGGTAGCAAGCCACTGCTATGAGCCTTCATGACAAGCCGATCGGCATCCATCAATCGGGAAAGCCAAAGCGCATTCCCAGTATCGAAGTAATCTTAATAATTATAATAACTGGAAATTTCTGAGGAACCCAAGTCTGGTTCCTCTCTCTTTTAGAAACCCATCATTAAGATGGTATATATCTGTAGCCCAAAATACACGATCTACTGTTAAGATTAGTAGATTTAGATTGGATTTACAGCTCCATACTTTGGTATGGACTTAATTAACCTCGGTTCGTTAATTGTTATTAGTAAAATTATTTTCAGAAAAAAAAAACGTTGACTTGGATAAACAACGTTGATTTGGTTAATGGTCAATTAGTGAGCGTTTATAGTGGGCGTTTTTTTTTTTTTTGATCGGTTTCTCTTTTAGTCTCATCGTTTCCAGTTTTCTTTTTTGTGGGCATATCAAAACAGGTTTTTGTTTCCCTTTTTAGAAGATTTTGAAGACTGCCAACGATAGCAATTACTGCCACTTTCCTTTATCTAGCATATCAAAACAAGTTTTTGTTTCCCTTTTTAGAAGATTTTGAATACTGCCAGTGATAGCAATTACTGGAGAAACTGCTGCCGGTTTTGGGTTTTGTTTTTTTGCCAGTAAAAAAAGATGACGGGAGCATCATATTCAGGTAATCCCTATTGTCTTCTCTGCTTCATCTTTAGTTGCAAAGGTTTTGGGTTTGGTAAGCGTTTGAGAATTTTTTGGATAATTAGGTGGACTCTTATTTAGGTTTGATGCATCAGTCTTTACCTCTATTACTGTAGCTCATATTCCTTCATGTAGTTTTGTATGATTCGTAGAATCTTTTCATGCAACAAGGATATTTTTAGAATGAATCAATTAATTAGCTGTTAATCATGATTTACTTTGGCGTTTTTGTTTTTCATGGGTTTTAGCATTTGTCAACGTATGATAGTTCAATCTATCACTGAAAATTTTAATTATCGCATGACGTGTTAATTGCGGTTTTCACTATTCTGTGAAAATATAAATCTTTCTCAGGCAACGTTTTGTATGATTGAGCCGACATTTTGAAGTTTTAATTTTTTACCAGGTTATGGAGGCGAGTGTTGAAGCCATTATTCTCTTTGAAGGGGATTCTTTGTCTTGCCATGTTACGAAAAAAGAGTACTGTTGAAACCTTGAAGAATCGTGTAAGTAATCGTTGGATTGTTCTCAATCCGACTTCTTTTGTTGTGCACATTCAGGTTCAACAAGAGGTGTTTCCTAGATTGGTTCAATCACTGGGATTAGAGCTCGCAATTTATCTTGTCTTTGTTTGATTGGAATATTGCAGGTACGCATCATCGGTTCTGCATTTCCACGATAAACCTCTATTGCGGTTTTAGTTTTAAAGGAATTATAGTGTCTCCATTGATGATCACCAAAGTTAAAATGCAGCAATGTCCAGTTTAGGATGAAAATATCGGAATGAACAACTCTTGCACACCATCTGGTATACTCATTGTAAAGTCATGGACATGAGTTTGAATATCATAGGCATCATCGTCTTTCACAAAAACCTGTGTTTTCAAAAAAAAAAAAAGTAAATAACATCCATTAAGCTCCGCATGTTGTAATCTCAATTTTTTGAAATTAAATAGTGATAATTGCAATTTTCTGAACATTGAATTGTGATAATTGCAAATTTACAAAAACTAGATTGTGATAGCTGTAATTTTCTGAAAATTGGAAAGTGATAACTAAAAATTTTCTGAATGTGAAATTGCGGCTAACATGCAGAAAATTATCAGGATCAGCCCATATCACATTCACCTGTGATAATTATGGATACCTGTGATAATTACGAATATCATCTATGACATAAACTAACCCAGCCGTTCAAATCGTCTTGGCAACTAACTCAGTCGTTCAAACAACATGCAAAAGGTGATTCTGGCCAAATCTGACATGGTGATGAATGGATAATTCAAAAAATCACAATCATACCTTTTACCAGACGATTAACATGATCATTAGATTTAAAGTTTTGGAAAACGAATAACATGATTACTAATGTACTGTTTTGGCAACTATATACTCTCATCAAGCACACAATTATTGCCTCATTATCTGCTGTGATTTTTGGAAAAATCTCAAATTAAAGGGTGAAAATCATAGATCTTACCATAACTGTTGGTGGAAGATCTGAGTGTATGAAACAAACGATGATAATGACTCCTCATTTGACTGTATAAGATGAAGAAAAAAATGAGGAGAAGATGACCCTGATAAACAAGATTACCATGATTTGGGGAACTGTCCTATATCTTTGCTACTATTTGACTTTTTTTTCACCGGCCATAGATACGCTACTTTTTCTAAAATATGAGATCCTAATTTATGAAAGGTTAATTTAGTAAACTAGTATGCCTATGGGTTCTACATATTATGAATCTTAATGATGGGCTACTCATATAAGAAAAAAAAAGGGCCACAGATAAGTTTCCCCATTATAATAACTGCCTTGGGAATTACTAAGATCCCTTTCCTCCAAGCAATAAAATTAACTAGGCACCATCCGCCCAATAGTTTATAATAATAAGAATAAGGTTGCATCACAGTACAAATTATGCGCCTAATGAGCAAAAAAAAAAAAAAAAAAAACTAAATAATCACATGGCATATACATCTAACCAATTGAGCACTCATGACATAACCGATTACCATATAGGCGCGCATGTTAAGCATCTCGCCTACCTACCCCTTAACTACCCAACGACTTTTGTCCGAAGAAAAGTGCATCCTTTCTTTGATAATCGCCAGGGAATGTGATAAACGAAATAAATATAAATCTAGAAAGCGAATATAATCATAAACTATGCTCTCAAAATAGTTAATAATCATTCTGTAACTGCTCAGCATGGGAGATATCCGCTACCTGCAACAACTTCAATCACTAATCTGCAACACATGAATTCAGAATTAAGTAAAGGAAAATCCATTGAGGTTCAACACCAACAACCTCCATCACAAACTGAATTCAATAGTTCAAATTCTTTCCAAGTAGCGGATTCTTTTCAATTTGTAACGAAGAGACTTAAATCTTCTACTTCTGAGGTCTCAAATAAAGCAATCAATGAGAATCTTCATCAACTTCTATCCAGGTCAAACAACAAACCACATGATAGTGACAATAGACGGGTTTTATGGAATCCCAGACAATCAACCAAGATTACCAGGAGGCGTGAATGGAAATCGATGGCAAGAGAACTTCGCATTACCTCTATATCGGAATCAGATACCTTCAGAGATTTTGGTGGCGCTAAACGAATGCAGGATGGATCATGTATCAATCCTAGAGCTTCACAATCAGAGATGGATACAAGAATCGAGGAGGATTCAGATGATCAATGGGCAGTGGCGGCTAGCCCTAATTGGCCGCACGGTCCATGTTAGTATTCGCATGGAATTGTTGGGGATTAGGGAATGACCCAACAATTCAAACTCTGCAATCATTCCTTAGAAGTACAAAACCCAGCATTGTATTTCTTTCGGAGATTAAACTTTCCGAAGCTGCTTCCAATCCAATTCTTCGTAGAATAGGTTATTCCAATCATTGTGTGGTACCTGTTATAGGACGTAGTGGTGGTCTTTGGTTATTATGGCAGGATGATATTGAAGCTGAAATAACCTCTTCTTCCAAGAGTCTAATTCATCTACAAGTGAAACAAAATGGAGCTTTTCATGCTTGGAATCTTTTTTGTGTTTATGGTCCACCGAATAGACTTGACAGAGGAAACTTTTGACAGAGCCTTTCAACATATTCTCAACATGTAGAAGGGCCTAAATGTTTTATTGGTGACTTTAATGCCATTTCATCAGTTAGAGAAAAGTTTGGAGGAGATCAGTCTATGAACTGTACAATTACTCAGTTTAATAACTTTATAAGAGACAATCATCTTCTAGATTTGGGTTTTTCTGGCCCAGCTTTTACGTGGTCAAATGGAAGACAATTCCAGGGCTTAATAAGACAGCGACTTGACAGAGTAATAGCCACGCCAGATTGGTGTTTAATGTTTGAAAGTGCAGGTGTTCTTCATTTACCAAGACTTTCAAGTGATCATTCACCTATCATTCTTAACACCTGTAGAAATATCCCTAAGAATCCACCATCTTATAAGTTTAAAGCTTATTGGTGCTCTCATCCGGATTTTCTCAAGGTGGTGTTAGATAGCTGGAATATCAACCTGTCTGCTGATTTAATTGATAAGTTGAAGTCTCTTGGTGGTTTTCTTCAAAGTTGGAGTAAAAATAAAATAGGCTGTATCAAGAACAAAATCAACAAATTAAAAAAGAAGTTACTTTCCAAGGTCTTAATCCAACGGTGGCAACTCTGCAACAAGAAGAGCTCACTTCTTATCAACTAAACGAATACATTATTATGGAAGCTACCTACTGGGAACAGAGGATAAAACAAACTTGGTTGAAAACTGGTGATCCAAACTCAAAACAGTTCCATCTATCGGTTCAACAAAGAAGAAGGAAAAACAACGTCTCTAGCCTCCAAACAAGTAATGGGCATTAGCTCACTAATCCAAGTGCTATAGCAGATGAGTTGATTTCTTTCTTTAAAACCTTATTTCAAGTTGATACGAGTATTCAACCACCTTCTGAGATGCAAGATTCTCCTTTTTCTTTGGATGAAACTGCAAGTGATTTGATTTCTTCTATTCCTTCAACTGAAGTCATTTGGAAAGTAGTGAAAGACATGAACTCATTTGGATCTCCAGGACCAGATGGATTTCCAGTAATCTTTTACAAAAAATGTTGGTCCATCGTGGGAGAAGACACAACAAAATTCATCCAAAATATCTTCAGTTCAGGTGCATTGCCAAGTAAGTTGAACCACACTCATATCAGTTTAATTCCAAAAGTGAAAAATCCTGCTACAGCAATGGAATTTATGCCAATTTCTTTGTGTAATGTTATGTATAAGTTTGTTGCAAAGATATTAGCTATTAGATTGAGTCCTTATCTGGATAAGTTTATCTCTTGGTCTCAGAATGCATTTGTGAAAAATAGACAGATTACTGACAATATTGTTATTGCAAAAGAAAATTTTCATTATATGCATAAATCTAGATCAAAGCAGGGTTACTTTGCTCTTAAGCTGGATATGTCAAAGGCATATGATCGAGTTTCATGGTCTTTTCTCAGCTTTATGCTTCATCAAATGGGTATTCATGGAAAATCTCATGATCTGGTGATGAATTGTGTATCCACTTCTACCTTCTCAATTCTTTTGAATGGTGCTCATTATGGAAATTTCAAAAGTGGAAGAGGATTACGTCAAGGTTTTCCATTATCGCCCTCGTTATTCATCATATGTTCACAGGGTTTGTCTCTTCTCATGGCTAAATATGAAAGTTTAAATCTTTACTGTGGTTTTAACTTCAACAACAGAGGACCAACAATCAGCCATCTTATGTTTGCTGATGATCTTTTCTTTTTTGGGATTAATTCAGACGATAATGCTTCTCAGTTGAAACAAGTTCTGGATAAATACTCTTCTTTTTCGGGACAGATTATCGACTTCTCCAAATCCCCAATTCACTTTAATAATGGTTGTTCTACTTTTCATAGATGGAGAACTATTCAATTATTTGGAGTTAGAGATATGGAGGTCAGTGAAAATTATTTAGGCTATTTCCCTCTGAAATCTGATTATAGCATTGAGACCCATGAACCTCTTGTCTCAAAGTTTGATAATATACTATAAGGTTACAAATCTTTCTTTGTTAACTCAGCTGGTAGAACGGTTTTGTCCAAGAATGTTCTCTCTGCAATCCCTATATATTCAATGGGAACCCCTAAGTTACCGAAAGGAATAACAAATCAAATAACTCACATACAACGAGCTTTCTGGTGGGGGCATGATGTTAACACAAGAAAATGTCACTTTATTAATTGGGGAAAAATGGCAAGAGCTAAGGAAGATGGAGGTCTAGGTTTAAGAAACATAGAACAAGTTAATATTTCTTTGGTCGCTAAGTTGGTTTGGAGATTTTTAACAAATGCTGAAGCGACTTGGGTGCAATTATATAAGACCAAATACCTCCAATCTGTTTCGTTTTAGGATCGCGATCCTAAATCTGGAGACTCAAAAACATGGAAAGATATGTTATCTGTGAGGGATATTTTTATTAACAACTGCTGCTGGTCTATTGGTTCTGGGAAAGCTATCCATATATGGAATGATCCTTGGATTCCAAATATACCGGGATTCAGACCCACTAGTTTAGCTCAGCCGAATATTCAGGTGGAATGGGTTTCAGACTTATTCAAACAAAATACGAAGACTTGGAATATAAAGCTTCTGTTGCAGATATTTCCTGATGATCAGGTGGAAGCAATATCCAGTATATACATCCCTCAAGATGATTCTGTAGAAGATAAACTTATCTGGTTGAATACAAAGACAGGGAAGTTCACCACAAAATCTTGCTATAAACTATTGGCAGATAATGTTGCTACAACTTATACTATCTCTTCTTTCCCATGGAAACAACTTTGGGAAAAGATGAAAACTCAACCAAAAATCCATACTTTTGTCTGGAAAGTTCTACATAATGGTTTGGCTGTCTTTGGTAATTTATTAAGATTCAACAATCAAATTCATAATGTTTGCTCTCTTTGTAATTCTGGAGAAGAAACGATTCATCACCTGTTGTTTTCTTGTCAATTCTCGAAGGCAGTTTT
The DNA here is from genome assembly GCA_023531295.1 of Papaver armeniacum. Lineage (NCBI taxonomy): Eukaryota > Viridiplantae > Streptophyta > Magnoliopsida > Ranunculales > Papaveraceae > Papaver > Papaver armeniacum. Next base: position 2,070 of record JAJJWW010002024.1, on the reverse strand, counting down.
CCAAGCAAGTCCTTTGCCAATCGATGTTTCTGACAGTGATCACACGATGGAAATTATTCAGAATTGGTTAGGCCAAAGTGATCAAGGAATATCGTTAAACTTGGGATCATGCATATTGTGGAACATATGGAAGATGCGGAATGACAAGGTCTTCAACAATAATCAACAATCGGTTCCTCTTTGCATCCATAAAGCTCTACAAGATTTCAAGACATTTGATTTACATCATGCCTTGAATTATTGTTCTTCTTTAAATATGCACCAGCAAGTGGTTATTCATTGAGAACTTCCTCCTCCACTTTACATTAAGATCAATGTAGATGCAACATATTTTGACGGAAAAGGAGCAACAACAGCACTAGAGATTCTGCAGGCACTTATTTGGGAAGTGGAGCCTTCTGCTTTGATTCTTTCTCGTCTATGGTGGCTGAGGCCAAAGCTTACGGTCTTGGTGCTCAGTTGGCAAGAAGACTGCAAGCTTCAAAAATTATAATTGAAGGGGATGCTGAGGATATCCCTAAAGCTATAATAAGGAACATGAATGATATTCCATGGAGTATTCGTTCTACTGTTCTCTCTATTCAAGATCGCGTCAAGGACTTTAGTGAAGTTAGTTTTACGGCTGTTCCTAGAGACGCAAATTCAATTGCTCATGACTTAGTTCAATTTGCAATTTCAAACTCTTTAAACAGATGGTGGTTTCTTGATGAAATCCCAATTTGTATTATGCAATGCCTCAACGTTTTTGAGGATTAATATAAATAAAGTTCTGTTTCCTTCAAAAATAAAATAAAAAATAAAACTTTCCTAAGGGTGAAATGAGAAATAGAAGATATTGATTATATTTATAGAGTTATTAGATAGTGATAAAAGAAACATAAATTTTTGATGAACTATGTAGTGGTTTTTATATGAAGGCTATTATTGGGGCGTCGCATTCCATTAGAGGGGCGTCACCTAATTAGAAAAAAAACGGGTCACCCGTAAGTAATTTCAAAAATCCCTTATCTCAAATAATTGTGTAATGACTAAACAACCCTTGTTTGGCTTTAGTTTAATTAATTAAACCTAGCTACGTCCTAAATTACGCCTAGAAAATCAACTAAACCTAGGCGTAAAATTGGAATTACGCCTGGAAATCAACTGAACCTAGGCGTAAAATTGGAATTACGCCTGGAAATCAACTAAACCTAGGCGTACAATTGGAATTACGTCTGGAAATCAACTAAACCTAGGCGTAAATTGGAATTACACCTGGAAATCAACTAAACCTAGACGTAAACGACATGCAAATCAAAGTTTACGCTTGAATTGAACTAAACCTAGGCGTAAGTTCTTCAAAAACTAAATTACGATTGAAAAATCTAGTACCGTACCCGAGCGTAACACTAGCGGAAAGTAAATAAAATCCTAATTTTACTTCGATTTCATTCGATTTAAGCACAAAAACGGTACAAAAAGATGGGTTTGTTTGATTATTACCTTACATACACCATGGGTTGTTGTTGAGGAGTTTGAAAACATGATTCTTCAATTGATTGAATCGGTGGAATGAGTTGAGGATGAAGTTGAGGTTGATTGAGTTGTTGATTACCATCACTAGGATCAGTTTGCTTCTTCCTCATCTATTTTTAGTAGTTTTAATTGAAGGGTAATTTTGACAAATTGCTATGGAATCAAAATATCCCTTAACCAGATTTTTGGTCACCAAATATCCAAGTGAAGCCCCTCTAATGGAGTGTGACGCCCCAATAATAGCCTTCTTTTATATAGAGATGGAGCTAAACCTCTCCGTAGAACCCTCTACCTATATAGAGGAAAAAACAAACATGCTTGAATTTTAGATTCAGATTTGTGATTGCGAGGGTTTATGGATATCCAGATTAGTGAAGTTGGTGTACCAACTTTGGGTTGGCGCGATTAAAAAAAAGAAGAAAAAAAAACCACCTTTGGGTTGGTGTTTCCTCGCCTAATATAATCTTCCACGTTTTGAAACTTTTTCCTCTTTTTATTGGTCACTGGAACTGACTTTTTATTGAGAAAGTGCAGAACTCTGTAAATCATCTCTTT